>NIVC01000040.1:322500-397500 GCA_002269645.1 Macrostomum lignano
AGACTCGACCGGGGGTCAAGCAAGGGTTGGTCCCGTGAGGAGGCCAAAGTGTTGATTTCCGCTAAGGTTATAAAGAAGGCCCCTCGGCCCCAGTTTACAGACGTCAAAAAAACCCACACTGTTCAAACTTTGTCCCTAATCTGTATTGGAATTTCATTTCCTATCCACAGGTAAAATAGAATTGGTAACTACGACAGACAGACTGACACACACAACAGCCGTGAGAGTAGGGGGACAGCTTCTTGATGACGCCGCGAAGTTATTGACAAGAAGTCTTTGGTGTCATGGAGCTGCTCTCCTGTTCTCAGCGTCTTTGGCTGCAACCTGCGTTTGGATAGTTCAATTGTTCCTACCTACCTACTTCTCTTTACTATCTCCCTGTCTATCTACTTCTCAAGCTACTTACTACTTACTACACTATCTATACTTACTGATACTTCTAGTTCTATCTACGCTCGTATCTACTTTTTAGCCTCTGTTAATCTACATCTCAACTTACTCCTTACCCTGTATATCTAATTCTCAACCTACTCTGTCTATCTACTTCTCAAACTACCGTCTATCTACTTCTAAAACTACCATCTGTCTATCTACTTCTCAAACTACCCTGCCTATCTACTTCTCAACCTATACCTGGTCTATCTACTTCTCAGACTCCTCTATCTATCTATCATACCTATCTACTTCTCAACCTACCCTGTCTATCTACTTCTCAACCTACTCTGTCTATCTACTTCTCAACCTACCTGGTCTATCTACTTCTCAGACTCCTCTATCTATCTATCTATCATACGACAGTCCACAGATATAAACTTACGAAAGCAAATAAACAAGAAAATAAACTTTCTCATTTAAATCTGGAATAGAAATGTCTCGCTGTTTGATAAACAAGTTCAATATCAGTTCTTTTAATGCAGCGATTTGAATTCAAACTTTCTTTTATGTCAATTACAGTAACTTACGGTAGGAGACAATTATTGTATCATTATTTACGGCATTCCATAGACACAAATGACGTCATACTTGAAAAAGGATATGGTGTCATTCTGTACGCTCACAATTTGTCTTGATACTGTAACTTGGGGACATTAAAGTTAAAATAGTAAACAGTAAGTTCGAGAATAGATAGATAGATAGATAGATAGATAGATAGATAGATAGATAGATAGATAGATAGATAGATAGATAGATAGATAGATAGATAGATAGATAGATAGATAGATAGATAGATAGATAGATAGATAGATAGATAGATAGATAGATAGATAGATAGATAGATAGATAGATAGATAGATAGATAGATAGATAGATAGATAGATAGATAGATAGGTAGATAGATAGATAGATAGATAGATAGGTAGATAGATAGATAGATAGATAGATAGATAGATAGATAGATAGATAGATAGATAGATAGATAGATAGATAGATAGATAGATAGATAGATAGATAGATAGATAGATAGATAGATAGATAGATAGATAGATAGATAGATAGATAGATAGATAGATAGATAGATAGATAGATAGATAGATAGATAGATAGATAGATAGATAGATAGATAGATAGATAGATAGATAGATAGATAGATAGATAGATAGATAGATAGATAGATAGATAGATAGATAGATAGATAGATAGATAGATAGATAGATAGATAGATAGATAGATATTGCGTCATCAGCACAGCTGACCACATGTGTGCCTACTGGCCGCCAGCTCGTCAAACGACAAATCCTCGTCTCCATGGTTACCATCCTTGTTTATATTAAAATCGTTGCCAAGGCGACTGCCATCGTGAGTCGTGTGCCGCAGTTCCCCACAACCAACAACAGCGACAGCAGCTTCTTGCGCATCAAATTTCGAGCAGACGCCCAGCAACAGAAAGTTGGCCAAGCGACCCCGGGTCAGCTGAGACTTTTGAGTACGACAGCCAAGAGTGGCCAGGGAGAAGCACAGGACCAGAGCCAGGATGACAAACAGGGAATGAAATATGGGATAAACCTGCAGACTCATCTGCTGCATGGCCTGCGGGTATCAAATGCGACACAATGGGTTCGTGTTAGATTCCTGTCTATCACCTGTTAGATACAGATTCTAAACTTTTAAATACATATTTTCACCTGTTTGATGCAGATTCTAAAGTGTTAGATACAGATTTTCACCTGTTAGATTCATATTCTTAACTGTTAGATACAGATTTTCACCTGTTAGATACAGACTTTCACATTGTTAGATACAGATTCTTAACTGTTAGATACAGAATTTTAAGTGTTAGATACAGATTTTTAACTGTTAGATACAGATTCCTAACTGTTAGATACAAATTTTTAACATACTTCAGCAGAGAAACAGTTGGTACTCACGGTCACCATGGCAACGGGCACAACAGCTTCGCCAAGTGCAGCAGACGCAACCAACGCTGTGGCTCTGCTGCCTGTTGACATTTTTATCAGGGAATGCAAGATCGAACTACAGGCTAGGTATGCTATAAGTATGACCATTATCCCAAATCCCAAATTACATGTACATTGATCCCATATCAAATTGCTCCCATACACCCCATCGATCCCATATCCTATCGAACCAATATCCCATCGATCCCATATCCTATCGATCCCATATCCTATCGAACCCATATCCCATCGATCCCATATCCTATCGATCCCATATCCCATCGATCCCATATCCTATCGATCCCATATCCTGTCGATCCCATTTCCCATCGATCCCATATCTCATCGATCCCATATCCCATTGATCCCATATCTCATCGATCCCATATCCCATCGATCCCATATCTCATCGATCCCATATCCCATCGATCCCATATCTCATCGATCCCATATCCCATCGATCCCATCGATCGATCCTATATCCATCAACCCATATCACATCCATATGATCCCACTCTATGCACGAAATCCCCAGAATCCCACCGACAAACCTGTCAGATGGACGAATTGCTCAGTCACAGCCAGCAGTGCAGGCATGCAATGGCTAATAAAAAATCCGGTGAGCAGCGTGCTCAAAAACAGCAAAGTCACGCTTCCCCAGCCCGTTGAAAACAGCGCAGCCGCGACAAGGAGACCTGTCTAAAAAACATGCGCTAATTTAGCTACTGGAATTGTAAGTAGTGTAGTAAGAAAGTTCAACTAATAATTATGACAGCCAAATTGCTCACCAGATCGAAAAATAGAACATAGATTGAAGCGACTTTTAAGGTGAGAAAAATTCCGACCAGCCGTCCCAACAGAGTGAAGCCCTGGAAATTCCAGGAAATGTCAGGTAGCTAATCTTCCTAATTAGGAACTAGAAATTTAAGGCTTCAAGTCGCCTCACGATAAAATGGTTTTATTATTTAAAAAAATACTTTCGCCTAACATGATCCAAAAGACAATACAAACTATGCCAATAAAGTTGATTACGCTACATATCGGCTAGCTGATTCAAAGTCAAGACAAACTATTCCAGTAAAGTTTATTACGCTACATATCGGCTAAGCTGATTCAAAAGTCAAGAAACTATAAGCCAGTAGAGTTGATTACGCTACATATCGGCTAGATGATCCAAAGGCCAATACAGACTATGCCAGTAAAGTTGATTACGCTACATATCGGCAAGCCATCCGAATTCCAAAGACAAAGGGCCGTATGAATAAAAAAAAGAAATTTTTTTCTTGCAAGAAATCCAAGAATTTCTTGCGTTTATAAGAATAAAAAACTGCGAGTTTCTTGCAAGATTTTCTCGCTCTCCCCCTTCTCTCTTTTTATCTCTGAGCTTTCTAAGAAACACTCACCCAGAAAGTGGCGGACAGGTAGGCAGTTTGGGATTTCTCACTAGGCAAGCTGACAGACTCGAGCGAGAACGCATAGATCAGGCTGCCGAAGCTGCCCTGCAACAATGAGGAGCACTTTTATATTCTTGATATTAAGCAGGATTGTGACGCCAAATGATTCTAAAAGTGGCGCCGGATGATTCTGAAAGTGGCGCCAGATGATTCTAGAAGTGGCGCCAGATCATTCTATAAGTGGCACCAGATGATTCTAAAAGTGGCGCCAGATCATTCTATAAGTGGCGCCAGATGATTATAAAAGTGGCACCAAATGATTTTAGAAGTGGCGCCAAATGATTCTAAAAGTGGCGCCAAATGATTCTAAAAGTGGCGCCAGATTATTCTAAAAGTGGCGCCAGATCATTCTAGAAGTGGCGCCAGATGATTCTAAAAGTGGCGCCAGATGATTCTAAAAGTGGCGCCAGATCATTCTAGAAGTGGCGCCAGATGATTCTAAAAGTGGCGCCAGATGATTCTAAAAGTGGCGCCAGATGATTCTAAAAGTGGCGCCAGATGATTCTAAAAGTGGCGCCAGATCATTCTAGAAGTGGCGCCAGATGATTCTAAAAGTGGCGCCAGATGATTCTAAAAGTGGCGCCAGATGATTCTAGAAGTGGCGCAAGATGATTCTAGAAGTGGCGCCAGATGATTCTAAAAGTGGCGCCAGATCATTCTATAAGTGGCGCCAGATGATTATAAAAGTGGCACCAAATGATTTTAGAAGTGGCGCCAAATGATTCTAAAAGTGGCGCCAGATGATTCTAAAAGTGGCGCCAGATGATTCTAGAAGTGGCGCCAGATGATTCTAAAATTGGCACCAAATGATTCTAGAAGTGGCGCCAGATGATTCTAGAAGTGGCGCCAGATCATTCTAGAAGTGGCGCCAGATGATTCTAAAAGTGGCGCCAGATGATTCTACGCTCTTAAAATCGTGGCTAGATGTTTCAACAGAGAGCTCCAATCCCCTCTCACAAGAATGCCGTCCAGGACAAAGGCGCTAAACGAAGCGCAGACGAGAACCAAGAAGATCAGGGTGCCTTCGGCCTTGTCGAAGCTCTGCTGCCGCTGCCGCTGCCGATGCTCAGTCTGATTGGCGTCAGCTATGATAGGAAAAATGGTAGAAAATCAAAATTAGGATTGATAAAAAACAACGGAAATAAGTGTCAATAGATTCAAGCCACACCTGAGACGGCTCGGTCGTCAGTCTCGACAATGTCGTTCCAGCCTTCCCTGTAGGCCAGCCAGAGTGCCGACATTGCTATGGGGATCTGAATTTGGCAGAGCAGATATTTATAAAGTAGCTTAGCCATTGATGAATTCGGGGGTCAGGTGACTCCCTTAATGACTTATTTTTATGACCAGAAAAAAGACAGCATACTACTAACTTAATTACGAGTATTAAGCATATGAATTGGTCAGATGACTTCTCTGATGAAGTTGAAACACCGGAAAGGGGTCAACGACTCTCGCACCCAAATTTTCATGAGAGCATCCACATTGGGGGGGTCAACTGACTCACCCACCCTACTGACCCCTAAAGCATCCAAAAAGGGGGGTCAACTGACTTCCCCAACCTATTGACCCCTAAAGCATCCAAAAAGGGGAGTCAACTGACTCCCCACCCTACTGACCCTTAAAGCATCCGAAAATGGGGGGTCAACTGACTCACCCACCCTACTGACCCCCAAGGCATCCAAAAGGGGGGTCAACTGACTCCCCCATCCTACTGAACCCTAAAGAATCCAAAAGGGGTTCAACTGACTCCCCCATCCTACTGAACCCTAAAGAATTCAAAAGGGGTTCAACTGACTCCCCCATCCTACTGAACCCTAAAGAATCCAAAAGGGGTCAACTGACTCCCCCATACTACTGACCCCCAAGGCATCCAAAAAGGGGGGGTCAACTGACTCCCCCACCATACTGACCCTTAAAGCATCCGAAAAGGGGGGTCAACTGACTCCCCCACCCTACTGACCCCTAAGGCATCCAAAAGGGGGGGTCAACTGACTCCCCCACCCTACTGACCCCAAGGCATCCAAAAGGGGGGTCCCATCCCGGAACTCGCCTGCAGCACAGCGATCAGATAGAATGGCATTCGAACCCCCTCAGCCAGGCTATCGGCGTCCTCAGCCGTACAGTTGCCCCCACCAGCCGGGTCAACCCCAGCCGCCGTCCTGTCCGACATGAAGGCGCCAACAATTAGCGGCGCTAAAAAGGCGCCAAAACTTTGACAGCAGAACATGGCCTGCAGGAAAGGGGCGGCCTGGTTCCGATAGATGGCCAGCAGGCGGGCGTTGCACAGGAACTCCAGACAGCCCTCGGCCAGCCCCATCAGGCTGAGCACAGCGGCCAGAGCTGGCAGGGTTCGACTTTGACCAGCCAATGCGAAACAGATTGGCAGCGCCGTGGCAACAATGGCCAGGATCAGGTTGGCTGGCAACCTGTTGAGTTTGAGTAAATTATTACACTAATTGAATAGTTCATATTTTCTATTGAAACTGCAGGTTAGTTAAGAAAAGTACTTTATTATTAACTTTATACGTGTAATGCGCTACTATCTCTACTGTCAGTAAAGTATCAAGAATAAAGTAAGCATTTGTAATTTCATTTAATATATCAAATTATCGATCGTACATCGTAGACTAGAGAAGACCTGACCGGAAGGTACTGTAGGATAAATATCCCCTTGTGACTGACTGACTAGAAGTACACTAGTTTCTGTAGGATAAATATCCCCTTGTGACTGACTAGAAGTACACTAGTTTCTGTAGGATAAATATCCCCTTGTGACTGACTAGAAGTACACTAGTTTCTGTAGGACAAATATCCCCTTGTGACTGACCAGAAGTACACTAGTTTCTGTAGGATAAATATCCCCTTGTGACTGACCAGAAGTACACTAGTTTCTGTAGGATAAATATCCCCTTGTGACTGACCAGAAGTACACTAGTTTCTGTAGGATAAATATCCCCTTGTGACTGACCAGAAGTACACTAGTTTCTGTAGGATAAATATCCCCTTGTGACTGACCAGAAGTACACTAGTTTCTGTAGAATAAATATTCCCTTGTGACTGACCAGAAGTTACTGTAGGATAAATATCCCATTTTTTGAAGGCCTGCCCGGAAGCAGATGAACATAGTACGCGTTCGTTAAGCAAATGCACAGCGCACTAACCTACACAACAGGAAATCAGATTTAGTTGAGACCAACAATGAAAGCGCATAAATCTGATGGTAAATAGTCGATTATGGCCATTATCTAGAACACAGTAAAAATGAGTTCATATTTTATATTCCATTACGGGGCTATTAAACTGCTACTTTCGTCTTTCAGCTAATTACCGCTAATTGTCCCGTAAGAGTTTTACAGCTAGGCTTAATGCCTTAATAGCGCTTGGCAAATTTTATAAGTAAACAGAAAAATATGCTGTGAAGTCAAATTGCGGACAAAGTAGGGACTTCCTGTACTTTTAAGCATTTCAATAGAAGAATCTTCGATTAAATGAAATGGCATCCCCTTAAATGAAATGGCATCCCCTCAAATGGCATCCCCTCAAATGAAATGGCATCCTATCAAAATGAAATGGCATCCTCTCAAAATGAAATGGCATCCTCTCAAAATGAAATGGCATCCCCTCAAATGAAATGGCAGCCCCTCAAATGAAATGGCATCCCCTCAAATGAAATGGCATCCCACCAAATGAAATGACATCCCCTCAAATGAAATGGCATCCCCTCAAATGAAATGACATCCCCTCAAATGAAATGGCATCCCCTCAAATGAAATGGCATCCCCTCAAATGAAATGGCATCCCACCAAATGAAATGACATCCCCTCAAATGAAATGGCATCCCCTCAAATGAAATGACATCCCCTCAAATGAAATGACATCCTCTCAAATGAAATGGCATCCCCTCAAATGAAATGACATCCCCTCAAATGAAATGACATCCCCTCAAATGAAATGGCATCCCCTCAAATGAAATGACATCCCCTTAAATGAAATGGCATCCCATCAAACTGAAATGGCATTTTCTCAAATGAAATGGCATCCCCTCAAATGAAATGGCATCCTCTCAAATGAAATGGGCAGTTCTCTGAAAGGAAATTATTAACCAGTCTACATGGGTCTGAGCAAAAATGTGCAATGTGTTTTAAGCAGGTACTCGTACATGTACTTCAATAAGTGCTTTCAACAAAATTGAAATTAGTAATTCTTTCACGGGCATCCCGACAGGACGAAAGGCTTTCAGAAAATTGAATTTACAAAGCCATAAAAACAGGGGGATTTCAAGCTTTAAGAAAAAGTCTGATCGAACGAGTTCGTGATTCTCGTGATTTACTGCCCATCGTCTCTTCTGCTGCTGGACCTAATGCTAATATTTTAAGCCGTTTCTGTCTTGATTTTATCTGGCCAGATGCTCATTTCTGAGTCCCATGCATTTCAATTTATTAGTCTCTCAGTTTATTATCTTCTTCTCAAACTAGGTCTACTCTTGCTACCTCTCATCTCCTCTAATCTCTTCTCCTCTCCTCTCGTCTCCTCCCCGTCTCATCTCATATCCTCTCATCTCATCTCCTCCTTTCCTCTCCTCTCCTATCCTCTCCTCTCACTTTTTTTTTCTCCTCTCCTCTCCTTTCGTTGCATCTCCTCTCCTCTCCTCTCATCTTATCTCGTTACATCTTCTCTTCCTTCTGTGTTTTGTCTCATCTTCTCGTATCTCTCATCTCTAATTTTATCTCCTCTTATATTTTCTCTGCTCGTACTCTATCTCCACTTCTCTCCTCTTCGTTCCTCAGTCAGTACGCATTAACTGCAGCGGAGCTATATCAAGATATAACCTACGGCCACCAAAGATCCAAGCAATCCATTGAGGATAGATAAAAATCCTCAGAAACTGCCGCTGAACTCTTATCATATTCCGAATTCGCAAACATTTCAGCAATCCATTTCTGTTGACAACTGTTTGCCAAAAGCCGCCAAAATTGGACTTTGAAATTGCACTCCCTCTGTCCCCCCACGAGGCAATTCCTCACTGCACAGAGTCTGGATGCCAGAAACTAAGTGCTGCAAAGTCAACATCAACTGCCCCAATCCCGCTAGATCAAAATGGAGTTCTGTTTTAAAAATGAACTTTCGACGTTTCTCATTTCTCAAGTTCTCAACTTTTATGAGACTCAAATCAACTCCAGCATAGAGCAGTATGGAAGCAAGTCCTGCATGCAGATGTAATGATGTGTTTTACAGTCCAATAATAAAGGTTGTGATACGCTGACTTAATCAGAAGTATTCACTGGCGGCAAAGATCAAAGGGGCAATCCCCCTAAAATTAATGTGAAGCATTGATTGGCGGCAAAGATCAAAGGCGACAGTTCCCTAATTAATAATCAAAAGCATTCACTGGCGGCAAAGATCAAAGGCGGCAACCCCCCCCCCCATAATCAATAATCAGAGAATTTCACTGGCGGCAAAGATCAAAGGCGACAGTCCCCTAATTAATAATCAGAAGCATTCACTGGCGTCAATTAGATCAAAGGCGGCGACCCCCCATAATAAATAATCAGAGACATTCACTGGCGGCAAAGATCAAAGGCTTGATACACATAACAGGTCATATATAACCTTCATAAGATTACCCACCTGCGATTAAGCAGTCCGGCAGATAGTGCTGTAGCCAACACAGCAGCCTCGTGACAGAACAGCACCAAAGGCGCCGCTTCCAGCATCCGTGACTCCTCGGCTTCATCATCTCGCATCAGGCAAGCCAGCCCGGGCAGAGCCGCCCCAATGCTGGAGTCGGACATGCCGACCAGAACGAACATTAGACAGCAATTGACAGTCTTCATAGAATTCTCTCGAAACAATGGCCACCAGAGCACTCCACGCTTTGGTAAGTCATTGGAGACTGCGGCATTGAGAAGTCCTGCAGACTCGAGCAGTGGCTGCTGCATCAGCGGCTTCTGCTGCTCCTCCTGCTTCTGCTGCCGGGCACTTTGCTCCGCTGAGCTCAACGGCTGTTCAAATAAGCAAAGTTGGGAAATTTTAAAACAAGCGCGAAATTTGGCGCCACGGCCAGTTGACATGAAATTTTGGCGCCACGGCCAGTTGACATGAAATTTTGGCGCCACGGCCAGTTGACATGAAATTTTGGCGCCACGGCCAGTTGACATGAAATTTGGCGCCCTGGATGACATGAAATTCGGCGCCCTGGATTTGACATGAAATTTGGCGCCACGGCCATGGCCAGTTGACATGAAATTGGGTGCCATGGCCAGTTGACATGAAATTGGGTGCCATGGCCAGTTGACATGAAATTGGGTGCCATGGCCAGTTGACATGAAATTTGGCGCCCTGGATTTGACATGAAATTTGGGGCCACGGCCAGTTGACATGAAATTCGGGGCCACGGCCAGTTGACATGAAATTCGGGGCGATGGCCAGCTGACATGAAATTTGGCGCCCTGGATTTGACATGAAATTCGGGGCCACGGCCAGTTGACATGAAATTCGGGGCCACGGCCAGTTGACATGAAATTCGGGGCGATGGCCAGTTGACATGAAATTCGGAAAGTTTCCATGTAAACAGTAGCCCTTTTCTACTCACATCAGAAGCCATTTTCTGCAGTCAAATATTTGATGAAAAAGTGAATTGTTTATGCCTGCGAGTTTCCAAGAAACGCTTGTCTTGCACGCGATCGCCGATCAATCGATTCTAATAAACTTCGAAGCTCTCGAGCTGACAACGCGTTTTGAAAGTCAATTCGTAGCCTTATGGTTGCAAATGCGAGTTGGCTAATCTAGATGTGGTCGAGTTGGTCGATTTCTACGAATACTGCTTTATGAAACACACTTTCCTGTCTTCTTCTTTTCGATTGGCTGATAACGGTGGGAAAGAAATATGCTTTCTCGGGAGAGAGTTCTTCTGTAGTTATCCGAGAGGAATGAGTTGAACAAAATCTTTCCTGCCTTCTTCAGTGTACTGACTTATGTCTATGGTCCAATCGTGTCTTTCACCCCATGGTAAAACCCAATCAAAGACATATCAGCTATGCTCAGAGACAGACATCAGCTATGCTCAGAGACATCAGCTATGCTCAGAGACAGACACCAGCTATGCTCAGAGACATCAGCTATGCTCAGAGACAGACACCAGCTATGCTCAGAGACATCAGCTATGCTCAGAGACAGACACCAGCTATGCTCTGAGACATCAGCTATGCTCAGAGACAGACATCAGCTATGCTCAGAGACAGACATCAGCTATGCTCAGAGACATAAGCTATGCTCAGAGACAGACACCAGCTATGCTCTGAGACATCAGCTATGCTCAGAGACAGACATCAGCTATGCTCAGAGAAAGACATCAGCTATGCTCAGAGACATCAGCTATGCTCAGAGACAGGCATCAGCTATGCTCAGAGACACACATCAGCTATGCTCAGAGACACACATCAGCTATGCTCAGAGACACACATCAGCTATGCTCAGAGACACACATCAGCTATGCTCAGAGACACACATCAGCTATGCTCACAGACACACATCAGCTATGCTCAGAGACATCAGCTATGCTCAGAGACAGACACCAGCTATGCTCAGAGACACACACCAGCTATGCTCAGAGACATCAGCTATGCTTAGAGACACTCACCAGCTATGCTCAGAGACAGACACTAGCTATGCTCAGAGACAGCATCAGCTACGCTCAGAGACATCAGCTATGCCCAGAGACACCAGCTATGCTCAGAGACACCAGCTATGATCAGAGACATCAGCTTTGCTCAGAGACATCAGCTATGCTCAGAGACACCAGCTATGCTCAGAGACATCAGCTATGCTCAGAGACATCAGCTATGCTCAGAGACATCAGCTATGCTCAGAGACACACATCAGCTATGCTCAGAGACAGACACCAGCTATACTCAGAGACAGACATCAGCTATGCTCAGAGACATCAGCTATGCTCAGAGACCGACAGCAGCTATGCTCAGAGACATCAGCTATGCTCAGAGACACACATCAGCTATGCTCAGAGACACACACCAGCTATGCTCAGAGACATCAGCTATGCTCAGAGACACACACCAGCTATGCTCAGAGACATCAGCTATGCTTAGAGACACACACCAGCTATGCTCAGAGACACTCACCAGCTATGCTCAGAGACAGACACTAGCTATGCTCAGAGACAGCCTCAGCTATGCTCAGAGACATCAGCTATGCTCAGAGACAGCATCAGCTATGCTCAGAGACATCAGCTATGCTCAGAGACACCAGCTATGCTCAGAGACACCAGCTATGCTCAGAGACATCAGCTTTGCTCAGAGACATCAGCTATGCTCAGAGACATCAGCTTTGCTCAGAGACAGGCATCAGCTATGCTCAGAGACAGACACCAGCTATGCTCAGAGACAGGCATCAGCTATGCTCAGAGACAGACATCAGCTATGCTCAGAGACATCAGCTATGCTCAGAGACATCAGCTATGCTCAGAGACAGACATCAGCTATGCTCAGAGACAGACATCAGCTATGCTCATAGACATCAGCTATGCTCAGAGACCGACAGCAGCTATGCTCAGAGACATCAGCTATGCTCAGAGACACACAGCAGCTTTGCTCAGAGACATCAGCTATGCTTAGAGACACACACCAGCTATGCTCAGAGACACTCACAAGCTATGCTCAGAGACAGACACTAGCTATGCTCAGAGACAGCCTCAGCTATGCTCAGAGACATCAGCTATGCTCAGAGACAGCATCAGCTATGCTCAGAGACATCAGCTATGCTCAGAGACACCAGCTATGCTCAGAGACACCAGCTATGCTCAGAGACATCAGCTTTGCTCAGAGACATCAGCGATGCTCAGAGACACACATCAGCTTTGCTCAGAGACAGACACCAGCTATGCTCAGAGACACACATCAGCTATGCTCAGAGACAGGCACTAGCTATGCTCAGAGACATCAGCTAAGCTCAGAGACAGACACCAGCTATGCTCAGAGACAGACACCAGCTATGCTCAGAGACATCAGCTATGCTCAGAGACAGACACCAGCTATGCTCAGAGACACACACCAGCTATGCTCAGAGACATCAGCTATGCTCAGAGACACACACCAGCTATGCTCGGAGACAGACATCAGCTATGCTCAGAGACATCAGCGATGCTCAGAGACACACATCAGCTATGCTCAGAGACAGAAACCAGCTATGCTCAGAGACATCAGCTATGCTCAGAGACATCAGCTATGCTCAGAGACAGACACCAGCTATGCTCAGAGACATCAGCTATGCTCAGAGAAATCAGCTATGCTCAGAGACATCAGCTATGCTCAGAGACAGACATCAGCTATGCTCAGAGACATCAGCTATGCTCAGAGACAGACACCAGCTATGCTCAGAGACACACACCAGCTATGCTCAGAGACATCAGCTATGCTTAGAGACACTCACCAGCTATGCTCACAGACAGACACTAGCTATGCTCAGAGACAGCCTCAGCTATGCTCAGAGACATCAGCTATGCTCAGAGACACCAGCTATGCTCAGAGACACCAGCTATGCTCAGAGACATCAGCTTTGCTCAGAGACATCAGCTATGCTCAGAGACACCAGCTATGCTCAGAGACATCAGCTATGCTCAGAGACATCAGCTATGCTCAGAGACATCAGCTATGTTCAGAGACATCAGCTATGCTCAGAGACACACATCAGCTATGCCCAGAGACAGACACCAGCTATGCTCAGAGACACACATCAGCTATGCTCAGAGACATCAGCTATGCTCAGAGACATCAGCTATGCTCAGAGACACACAGCAGCAATGCTCAGAGACATCAGCTATGCTTAGAGACACACATCAGCTATGCTCAGAGACCGACAGCAGCTATGCTCAGAGACATCAGCTATGCTCAAAGACACACACCAGCTATGCTCAGAGACATCAGCTATGCTTAGAGACACACACCAGCTATGATCACAGACACTCACCAGCTATGCTCAGAGACAGACACTAGCTATGCTCAGAGACAGCCTCAGCTATGCTCAGAGACATCAGCTATGCTCAGAGACAGCATCAGCTATGCTCAGAGACATCAGCTATGCTCAGAGACATCAGCTATGCTCAGAGACAGCATCAGCTATGCTCAGAGACATCAGCTATGCTCAGAGACATCAGCTATGCTCAGAGACATCAGCTATGCTCAGAGACACACATCAGCTATGCTCAGAGACCGACAGCAGCTATGCTCAGAGACATCAGCTATGCTCAGAGACACACACCAGCTTTGCTCAGAGACATCAGCTATGCTTAGAGACACACACCAGCTATGCTCAGAGACACTCACAAGCTATGCTCAGAGACAGACACTAGCTATGCTCAGAGACAGCCTCAGCTATGCTCAGAGACATCAGCTATGCTCAGAGACAGCATCAGCTATGCTCAGAGACATCAGCTATGCTCAGAGACACCAGCTATGCTCAGAGACACCAGCTATGCTCAGAGACATCAGCTTTGCTCAGAGACATCAGCGATGCTCAGAGACACACATCAGCTTTGCTCAGAGACAGACACCAGCTATGCTCAGAGACACACATCAGCTATGCTCAGAGACAGGCACTAGCTATGCTCAGAGACATCAGCTAAGCTCAGAGACAGACACCAGCTATGCTCAGAGACAGACACCAGCTATGCTCAGAGACGTCAGCTATGCTCAGAGACAGACACCAGCTATGCTCAGAGACACACACCAGCTATGCTCAGAGACATCAGCTATGCTCAGAGACACACACCAGCTATGCTCGGAGACAGACATCAGCTATGCTCAGAGACATCAGCGATGCTCAGAGACAAACATCAGCTATGCTCAGAGACAGACACCAGCTATGCTCAGAGACATCAGCTATGCTCAGAGACATCAGCTATGCTCAGAGACATCAGCTATGCTCAGAGACAGACATCAGCTATGCTCAGAGACATCAGCTATGCTCAGAGACAGACACCAGCTATGCTCAGAGACACACACCAGCTATGCTCAGAGACATCAGCTATGCTTAGAGACACTCACCAGCTATGCTCACAGACAGACACTAGCTATGCTCAGAGACAGCCTCAGCTATGCTCAGAGACATCAGCTATGCTCAGAGACACCAGCTATGCTCAGAGACACCAGCTATGCTCAGAGACATCAGCTATGCTCAGAGACATCAGCTATGCTCAGAGACACAGCTATGCTCAGAGACATCAGCTATGCTCAGAGACATCAGCTATGCTCAGAGACATCAGCTATGTTCAGAGACATCAGCTATGCTCAGAGACACACATCAGCTATGCCCAGAGACAGACACCAGCTATGCTCAGAGACACACATCAGCTATGCTCAGAGACATCAGCTATGCTCAGAGACATCAGCTATGCTCAGAGACATCAGCTATGCTCAGAGACACACAGCAGCAATGCTCAGAGACATCAGCTATGCTCAGAGACAGCATCAGCTATGCTCAGAGACATCAGCTATGCTCAGAGACACCAGCTATGCTCAGAGACACCAGCTATGCTCAGAGACATCAGCTATGCTTAGAGACACACACAGCTATGCTCACAGACACTCACCAGCTATGCTCAGAGACAGACACTAGCTATGCTCAGAGACAGCCTCAGCTATGCTCAGAGACATCAGCTATGCTCAGAGACAGACATCAGCTATGCTCAGAGACATCAGCTATGCTCAGAGACATCAGCTATGCTCAGAGACAGCATCAGCTATGCTCAGAGACATCAGCTATGCTCAGAGACATCAGCTATGTTCAGAGACATCAGCTATGCTCAGAGACACACATCAGCTATGCCCAGAGACAGACACCAGCTATGCTCAGAGACACACATCAGCTATGCTCAGAGACATCAGCTATGCTCAGAGACATCAGCTATGCTCAGAGACACACAGCAGCAATGCTCAGAGACATCAGCTATGCTCAGAGACACACATCAGCTATGCTCAGAGACCGACAGCAGCTATGCTCAGAGACATCAGCTATGCTCAAAGACACACACCAGCTATGCTCAGAGACATCAGCTATGCTTAGAGACACACACCAGCTATGATCACAGACACTCACCAGCTATGCTCAGAGACAGACACTAGCTATGCTCAGAGACAGCCTCAGCTATGCTCAGAGACATCAGCTATGCTCAGAGACAGCATCAGCTATGCTCAGAGACATCAGCTATGCTCAGAGACATCAGCTATGCTCAGAGACAGCATCAGCTATGCTCAGAGACATCAGCTATGCTCAGAGACACCAGCTATGCTCAGAGACACCAGCTATGCTCAGAGACATCAGCTATGCTCAGAGACATCAGCTATGCTCAGAGACATCAGCTATGCTCAGAGACAGACACCAGCTATGCTCAGAGACATCAGCTATGCTCAGAGACAGACACTAGCTATGCTCAGAGACAGACACCAGCTATGCTCAGAGACAGACACCAGCTATGCTCAGAGACAGACATCAGCTATGCTCAGAGACAGCATCAGCTATGCTCAGAGACATCAGCTATGCTCAGAGACAGACACCAGCTATGCTCAGAGACACACATCAGCTATGCTCAGAGACATCAGCTATGCTTAGAGACCGACAGCAGCATCAGCTATGCTCAGAGACCGACCGCAGCTATGCTCAGAGACACACCAGCTATGCTCAGAGACATCAGCTATGCTCACAGACATCAGCTATGCTCAGAGACACACATCAGCTATGCTCAGAGACATCAGCTATGCTCAGAGACATCAGCTATGCTCAGAGACAGGCATCAGCTATGCTCAGAGACAGACACCAGCTATGCTCAGAGACACATCAGCTATGCTCAGAGACACACATCAGCTATGCTCAGAGACATCAGCTATGCTCAGAGACCGACCGCAGCTATGCTCAGAGCCACACACCAGCTATGCTCAGAGACATCAGCTATGCTCACAGACATCAGCTATGCTCAGAGACACACATCAGCTATGCTCAGAGACATCAGCTATGCTCAGAGACATCAGCTATGCTCAGAGACAGGCATCAGCTATGCTCAGAGACAGACACCAGCTATGCTCAGAGACAGGCATCAGCTATGCTCAGAGACAGACATCAGCTATGCTCAGAGACATCAGCTATGCTCAGAGACACCAGCTATGCTCAGAGACAGGCATCAGCTATGCTCAGAGACAGACATCAGCTATGCTCAGAGACATCAGCTATGCTCAGAGACATCAGCTATGCTCAGAGACATCAGCTATGCTCAGAGACAGACACCAGCTATGCTCAGAGACACACACCAGCTATGCTCAGAGACATCAGCTATGCTTAGAGACACTCACCAGCTATGCTCACAGACAGACACTAGCTATGCTCAGAGACAGCCTCAGCTATGCTCAGAGACATCAGCTATGCTCAGAGACACCAGCTATGCTCAGAGACACCAGCTATGCTCAGAGACATCAGCTATGCTCAGAGACATCAGCTATGCTCAGAGACACCAGCTATGCTCAGAGACATCAGCTATGCTCAGAGACATCAGCTATGCTCAGAGACATCAGCTATGTTCAGAGACATCAGCTATGCTCAGAGACACACATCAGCTATGCCCAGAGACAGACACCAGCTATGCTCAGAGACACACATCAGCTATGCTCAGAGACATCAGCTATGCTCAGAGACATCAGCTATGCTCAGAGACATCAGCTATGCTCAGAGACACACAGCAGCAATGCTCAGAGACATCAGCTATGCTCAGAGACAGCATCAGCTATGCTCAGAGACATCAGCTATGCTCAGAGACACCAGCTATGCTCAGAGACACCAGCTATGCTCAGAGACATCAGCTATGCTTAGAGACACACACCAGCTATGATCACAGACACTCACCAGCTATGCTCAGAGACAGACACTAGCTATGCTCAGAGACAGCCTCAGCTATGCTCAGAGACATCAGCTATGCTCAGAGACAGCATCAGCTATGCTCAGAG
This sequence comes from Macrostomum lignano, assembly GCA_002269645.1. Taxonomy (NCBI): domain Eukaryota; kingdom Metazoa; phylum Platyhelminthes; family Macrostomidae; genus Macrostomum; species Macrostomum lignano. Next base: position 340,354 of record NIVC01000040.1, read on the forward strand.
ACATCAGCTATGCTCAGAGACATCAGCTATGCTCAGAGACAGCATCAGCTATGCTCAGAGACATCAGCTATGCTCAGAGACATCAGCTATGTTCAGAGACATCAGCTATGCTCAGAGACACACATCAGCTATGCCCAGAGACAGACACCAGCTATGCTCAGAGACACACATCAGCTATGCTCAGAGACATCAGCTATGCTCAGAGACATCAGCTATGCTCAGAGACACACAGCAGCAATGCTCAGAGACATCAGCTATGCTCAGAGACACACATCAGCTATGCTCAGAGACCGACAGCAGCTATGCTCAGAGACATCAGCTATGCTCAAAGACACACACCAGCTATGCTCAGAGACATCAGCTATGCTTAGAGACACACACCAGCTATGATCACAGACACTCACCAGCTATGCTCAGAGACAGACACTAGCTATGCTCAGAGACAGCCTCAGCTATGCTCAGAGACATCAGCTATGCTCAGAGACAGCATCAGCTATGCTCAGAGACATCAGCTATGCTCAGAGACATCAGCTATGCTCAGAGACAGCATCAGCTATGCTCAGAGACATCAGCTATGCTCAGAGACACCAGCTATGCTCAGAGACACCAGCTATGCTCAGAGACATCAGCTATGCTCAGAGACATCAGCTATGCTCAGAGACATCAGCTATGCTCAGAGACAGACACCAGCTATGCTCAGAGACATCAGCTATGCTCAGAGACAGACACTAGCTATGCTCAGAGACAGACACCAGCTATGCTCAGAGACAGACACCAGCTATGCTCAGAGACAGACATCAGCTATGCTCAGAGACAGCATCAGCTATGCTCAGAGACATCAGCTATGCTCAGAGACAGACACCAGCTATGCTCAGAGACACACATCAGCTATGCTCAGAGACATCAGCTATGCTTAGAGACCGACAGCAGCTATGCTCAGAGACATCAGCTATGCTCAGAGACCGACCGCAGCTATGCTCAGAGCCACACACCAGCTATGCTCAGAGACATCAGCTATGCTCACAGACATCAGCTATGCTCAGAGACACACATCAGCTATGCTCAGAGACATCAGCTATGCTCAGAGACATCAGCTATGCTCAGAGACAGGCATCAGCTATGCTCAGAGACAGACACCAGCTATGCTCAGAGACAGGCATCAGCTATGCTCAGAGACACACATCAGCTATGCTCAGAGACATCAGCTATGCTCAGAGACCGACCGCAGCTATGCTCAGAGCCACACACCAGCTATGCTCAGAGACATCAGCTATGCTCACAGACATCAGCTATGCTCAGAGACACACATCAGCTATGCTCAGAGACATCAGCTATGCTCAGAGACATCAGCTATGCTCAGAGACAGGCATCAGCTATGCTCAGAGACAGACACCAGCTATGCTCAGAGACAGGCATCAGCTATGCTCAGAGACAGACATCAGCTATGCTCAGAGACATCAGCTATGCTCAGAGACACCAGCTATGCTCAGAGACAGGCATCAGCTATGCTCAGAGACAGACATCAGCTATGCTCAGAGACATCAGCTATGCTCAGAGACATCAGCTATGCTCAGAGACATCAGCTATGCTCAGAGACAGACACCAGCTATGCTCAGAGACATCAGCTATGCTCAGAGACAGACACTAGCTATGCTCAGAGACAGACACCAGCTATGCTCAGAGACAGACACCAGCTATGCTCAGAGACAGACATCAGCTATGCTCAGAGACAGCATCAGCTATGCTCAGAGACAGACACCAGCTATGCTCAGAGACACACATCAGCTATGCTCAGAGACATCAGCTATGCTTAGAGACCGACAGCAGCTATGCTCAGAGACATCAGCTATGCTCAGAGACCGACCGCAGCTATGCTCAGAGCCACACACCAGCTATGCTCAGAGACATCAGCTATGCTCACAGACATCAGCTATGCTCAGAGACACACATCAGCTATGCTCCCAGACATCAGCTATGCTCAGAGACACACATCAGCTATGCTCAGAGACACACATCAGCTATGCTCAGAGACATCAGCTATGCTCAGAGACCGACAGCAGCTATGCTCAGAGACATCAGCTATGCTCAGAGACACACATCAGCTATGCTCAGAGACATCAGCTATGCTCAGAGACACACATCAGCTATGCTCAGAGACAGACACCAGCTTTGCTCAGAGACAGACATCAGCTATGCTCAGAGACACACATCAGCTATGCTCAGAGACAGACACCAGCTATGCTCAGAGACAGACACCAGCTATGCTCAGAGACACACATCAGCTATGCTCAGAGACACACATCAGCTATGCTCAGAGCCCAGTGGCAAAGCCCAGCTCGGCCTGAGCTCGGTCCGCCGAGATCGGGCCGAGATCGGCGGGTTGACGGCGGTTCTAGCTTGGGTCGAGGTCGGCTGACCGTGGTAATGCCGAGTAGCTTTGCACTATACTTTCTATTTAGCTTATTATAAAGCTTATATTGCTTCTTACAGATTGACTACATGTAGGTGGTGCCACTTTCACTTTCTATAGACTTGTACTGTACATGTACAATTCGGTATTACATGAAAAAGAAAAGGTGAATGGGAAAACGACATGACACGAATTGAAACCACCGAGTTAAAGATCCCATGTCATTCCTAGCATGTTAGTGCATTGCAGTTGCAGTGGTAATGTATATGAGCCTAGTTATGGTGAGCCTCTAGTATATCTAGTTTAATTGATTTCCCCTCGAAATTAGATACATATCCACCAGACTCAGTTCTCTGACCCAACAACTATACAACCAACAACCATGTCCATTGTCCAGGATTAAATGATTGTGAAATAAGACAACGATTTAGAACTTAAAATAATTGAATTAAAAGAACACCGCAACAGTAAATCCACCACAAGCACACTAGTGTATTATCAAATGCTAATAATGATACAAGATTAACTTTTCAACCAATAAGCAAGAAAACAAAGAGAAAAAGTAGCTAAACAGCTGAAAACAGAGGTTGAGTTAAGGGTTGTGATACGGATTTGGTTGAGCATTTATTAACATTATAAACTGTAAAGACTTCACTTTAGATTGTAGAACGAGACGCTTGATACGAGGAAAGCGACTGCAATTTATATTGTAAGTATTGAGCACAATACATTGGGTGTAAGAGGCTTAAGGGTGGAAAGCAAGAGCGACCAGAATGCAGAGCGTATATAAGAATGTACAGCGAAATATCGCAGAAGGGAGCACGCAGCGAAACTGGTAAAACACCACCTCAAAACACGGAGTAAAAAAAGCTAACAAAACAAACAATTTGCTCAGCCAAGTCACCACACTCCTCCCCACAAAGATTAAGCGTTGGATAAAAACGGGAATAAAAGACGCAAATCAGTTCACAGTCCATAGAGGAACAGTCCATAGTCACTGGTAGCGCAGCCGGTCAGCTTAAGCTCTTGCCCTGGTCGAACGTCAAAGTGGCGCCGCAGAGCTCAACTCTGGCGCCTGGACAGGCGTCTCCGCAGGGGCCTCTGGTTGATCGTCAGGCACCTCGGCACATAGCGGTTGCTTAACTCTGGAAGGCGCCGCAGGCACTTGATTGATGTGCCGATGGACCTCTCGACCATCGTCAAACTGGCAAGAGACACAGCCCTGGAGCAGTCGGTCAGAACAGCAGGCTTCCAGCTGCCATCAGCAGCAAAGTCCCTCGCAACGACTGCATTGCCCATCTCAATGCGGTGGTCATGGGCATGGGTGTTGTGCTGCTGCTTCTGCATCGCTTGTGGGGAGGCTTAGAATCTCACTCCATTTTCTTAGAGTGTTGTATCTAGAACACCAAGGGGGTTAGAAATGAAGCCATATGATGACAAAGTAAAAAAAAACTGGAGTCAAATCATAAATGGAAAAACACAAAAATGATACCCAAATCTGGCCTGTAGTGCAAAACTGATGCCAAATGTGGCATAGGGCCCTAGTATATAAAAATAGCATCAAGATCTAGTCTATAGTGCAAAAATAAAGTAAAAACCTATTATAGTAATATAAGTATACTATAGTTATACTAAAAAGTCATTAGAAAAATAATATAGTATAATATGAATACTGTGAATCAATTCAAAAAAGTAAAAAATGGCATATATAGCAAATTACATTAAATTGCCTGCCATAAAATGTACAATTGGCATTATATTCTGGCCTATAGTACATAAACAATGCCTTAAATTAACTGATTGTATGTAATTCATGATGGCATTGCCATAGACAAATGAACAAATAAGAAACTTAAATATAGTAAGGATAAAAATATCATAGGAGCTTAAAAACCTGGCTTTATTTAGGCCATTTTAGACTTCAAATCACAGGATTTATGACCTAAGCTAGATATCATTCCTACAGTTAAGTTATGGTAACTCCTTTTGCAATCCTATACTTTTCAACATTTTATCATGAAAATATGCTTTTTGTAGAAATTTATTCACTTTTAACTCCTAGATAACAATTTGATGGCCATTCTGAAAATAGCTGGTGAATTGCCATCGTAATATGTCTTATTATTATTTATGGAAACATATTACACCTATTCATAAATTGTAAGCAAATCTCCATTAAACCCAAAAAAGAAGCAAGTTTACATTGCATTACAGTGTAGTTAACTTCAACTAGCTATAGTTCAATTAGTTTTGGCTTAACTGTAAGACTAAGTATGTCTCCTGAATTTTTGCTAAAACATCTAAATGCTTCCAAAGAACGTGTAATAAAAATAATAGAAGCTAAATGAATTGCCACGTTAAAAAGAGCCAGACACTGTTTACAATTGACTAAAAAACCACCATGATACGTCGACTACATGGGAGCAATATATTGAAATGAATGGCAAAAAATGAGCAATAATTGCGCCTTAAGTAAATTCTGAAGCAGTTTATTATTTATTTATATTTTTACTAACGAAGCTATGTTCTTTTATTTGGTAAATTACTCATTTATATAATTGTTAAAATCCAGTACTTCGAATTTTCCGTACCTATAACGCTTGCACTTCATGGTCGTCTCGAAGGAAAATAAATCCATAAAAGTCAAATCGCCTACTAAACGAGGAAACTAATTCAGTAAAAACAGAATTAGTATGTATAAAAAGCACATTGAACCACTTTGGTGGATCAAAAGTGCTGTATGATTGCGTTGTTTTTGTTTATTGCAAAAGAGTCACTTTTTCAGTGTAAATTATTCATCTATATTTATGCGGTGTTCTTTTTTAATCATATCAAATTGATTATCGTAGGTAAATTCTGCTTAATTAATTAAAAATTTTAATCGGTTAACGGCGCGGCACCCCGAGGTTCTCCCGAGCTCGGGCCGACGTCGGCTGGCCGACTTTAGCATGGCCGATCGAATGCCGAGTGGCCGACGTCGGCCCGAGCTCGGACCGAGCTCGGCTTTGCCACTGGGAGACAGACATCAGTTATGCTCAGAGACATCAGCTATGCTCAGAGACACATCAGCTATGCTCAGAGACAGACACCAGCTATGCTCAGAGACACACATCAGTTATGCTCAGAGACACACATCAGCTATGCTCAGAGACAGCATCAGCTATGCTCAGAGACATCAGCTATGCTCAGAGACAGACACCAGCTATGCTCAGAGACATCTATGCTCAGAGACCGACAGCAGCTATGCTCAGAGACATCAGCTATGCTCAGAGACCGACAGCAGCTATGCTCAGAGACAGACAGCAGCTATGCTCAGAGACCGACAGCAGCTATGCTCAGAGACCGACATCAGCTATGCTCAGAGACATCAGCTATGCTCAGAGACCGACAGCAGCTATGCTCAGAGACCGACAGTAGCTATGCTCAGAGACCGACAGCAGCTATGCTCAGAGACGTCAGCTATGCTCAGAGACCGACAGCAGCTATGCTCAGAGACAGACAGCAGCTATGCTCAGAGACAACAGCTATGCTCACAGACACACATCAGCTATGCTCACAGACATCAGCTATGCTCAGAGACATCAGCTATGCTCAGAGACCGACAGCAGCTATGCTCAGAGACATCAGCCACACTCTACAGGTGTACATTTTTGTCTGCCAAAGCAGCTCCTCATAGTTTTTTGAGCGAGTAGATTTTCCGTCTTAGTTTGAGTCCTGCGTTTTTCAAATGTTTGTTCATCAAAATCACAACGGATCAGAAAGACAGCGATGACGGCCTTTCAATCAGGACTGCTTTTATTCCTCGCGTGTGGAACTACCTACTAAAAATATCAATCTTCGATCCCTTCGGAAAATATTACTTTGTGCTAATCTCTTCGGTCTCTCAATTCGAAAGTATTGCAATAGCTTCATAATAATCCTTTTATATCCTTAAGCCATTCTAAAATCACGCGCTCGCGGGACAAATGAAAATATCGAATAAAGATTAAAAAATGAAACGACTGATGATGCAGGAATAATTCAATTCTTTCACTCGAGATGACTGCATGTACTTTTGCCATGACTGAGTCGATTAATTTCAATTCCTTAACTAGCTTTCGAGCGTATAAACAGATTGTGTGCAGACTCCATAGTGACTGAATGCTCAGCTGAGTGCTCACTCCATAGTGACTGCGTGCTCAGCTGAGTGCTCACTCCATAGTGACTGAATGCTCAGCTGAGTGCTCACTCCATAGTGACTGAGTGCTCAGCTGTGTGCTCAACCCTATAGTGACTGAGTGCTCAGCTGTGTGCTCAACCCTATAGTGACTGAGTGCTCAGCTGTGTGCTCACTCCATAGTGACTGAGTGCTCAGCTGTGTGCTCACTCCATAGTGACTGAGTGCTCAGCTGTGTGCTCAACCCTATAGTGACCGAGTGCTCAGCTGTGTGCTCACTCCATAGTGACTGAGTGCTCAGCTGTGTGCTCAACCCTATAGTGACCGAGTGCTCAGCTGTGTGCTCACTCCATAGTGACTGAGTGCTCAGCTGTGTGCTCAACCCTATAGTGACCGAGTGCTCAGCTGTGTGCTCACTCCATAGTGACTGAGTGCTCAGCTGTGTGCTCAACCCTATAGTGACCGAGTGCTCACTGCTTAGCTGTGTGCTCATACATTTACTAAAGCAGTTTATGATGCATGTATGTAAATCATTATAGGACGCAAAGAAAGTCGTGAAACCAGCGGTACATGTATTTATTGACGCTAGTCCTTAAACCCGGTCGGACGATTCAACCAATAGAAACAAAACAACGAGCGTGTATATATCAAAATAGTCGGAAAAATAATTACAATGATTAGCAATTTTAAGTAAGCGAGATCAACAGAGCGGGCAAGCGGCTCTAGGCTTCATTATAAATAAGCCACACATGCAAAGCGGGAGGAAGAGGCAGGCTCAGAGCCAGCCCCAGCGGCACCAACCCCTCAGCAGCCAATCACAGTGCAGAGCCCGAGAATCAGATGGCAAGACAATTAATCGAACGCATGTGCGAGTAAGGAGAGTCAGGCAAGTAGGAGACGAGACGCATGGGCGCAACTTTCAGCAAGCGGTAAAATTGAATGTAAAATGGAATATTCTGGTTTGTGTTTTTTTTAAAAACATGGAATGATTTTGTTTAATCGCATTGCGAATAAGCACAGAAAAAAGGAAGGATAGAAAGACAGACGGACAGACACTAAGGCACCAGACAGACTGAGACAGACATACAGACAGAACGACAGACAGACAGACAGACAGACAGACAGACAGACAGACAGACAGACAGACAGACAGACAAGCAGACAGACAGACAGACAGACAGACAGACAGACAAGCAGACAGACAGACAGACATATGGACAGACGGACAGACAGACAAATAGACAGACAGACACTAAGGCACTAAGCCAGACAGACAGACAGACAGACACTAAGGCACTAAGCCAGACAGACAGACAGACAGACAGACAGAGATAGGAAACAGATGCATGTTCATCAATTATCAGCCTAAAAAAGGCTATCCCCATCAAACAGTAGTAGTTTTCCAACGCTTCTTGCAAGCCTGACAACTCGCATAGCGCCGTCTTCTCAGAAAGGCGGGGCTCGTAAGTACAATGTAGAAAACCGCAAGGCCAGTGGAGCAGCCTAAAACGCATGCAGCAATTCTATATGGTCGAATGGCCTCGCTACAGTCATTCTGGACAGCGCCTGCGCTAGGGTTGGCTGTAGACTCAACGACACTACTAGCAGCGGCAGTAGTAGCTGCGGATTCGACAGCCGCTTTAGATTGTTCCCAGAAATCTGAGCAAGCGGACTTAATTAATGGCCTGTCGCACCTGGCTGCCCAGGCTCTGCCAAAGTCGCCGCGGCAGTGGGATAGACTTGGACAGTCCTTGCAATTGTTGGCTCCTTCGCTGTCGCGATACTGGCCAGGGGGACAGGCAGGCAGGGGAACCGCCAGCATGGGCAGCACCAGCGACAATGTTATTAAAAGTGCCAACTGCAGCTGCATAAAGGTTGGTGTGACATAAATTTGATGCAGACTGTCTATGAATGCTTTTTCCTGTGTCTGTTTGTCATAGTTTCCGCATTAGTATCTGCCAGTCTGTCTGCCCACCTGCCTTGTGTGTGTCTGTCTGTCTGTCTGTCTGTCTGTCTGTCTGTCTGTCTGTCTGTCTGTCTGTCTTTGTGTCTGTCTGTCTGTCTGTCTGTCTGCCTTTGTGTCCGTCTGTCTGTCTGCCTGCCTGCCTGCCTGCCTGCCTGCCTGCCTTGCGTCTGTCTGTCTGTCTGTCTGTCTTTGTGTCTTTGTGTCTGTCTGTCTGTCTGTGTGTCTGTCTGTCTGTCTATGAATGCTTGTTTCCAGTGTCTCTGTCAGTCAGTCAGTCAGTCAGTCAGTCAGTGTCTACCTGTCTGTATGTCTGCCTGTCTGTCTGTCTGTCGGTGACTGTCTGTCTGTCTCTGTCTGACTGTGTGTCCGTCTGTCTACTTGGTTGGCCATCTCCTATCACATAATATTTCAAAGGATACTTAGAATATACCTTCTATAGGCATAGAAAAACCAATAACAAAAAATATTAATCTGTCATCAGAGAAGTTTTATTTCAACGATTAGGACTTGTCACAGACATCTTGTTCGAGAATATAAATAAATAAACAAATCAATTTAAAGGTGTCAGGAAGAATTTTGGCATTCAGGTTTTCTGCAATTATCAGTTAAAATTATGGAATCACATGCTGCGTGTAAGTCGCAGATAAACTTTGTGAAATTTGACAAAGGTAAAAATCCGAATGGCAAGGAATTATACTACTGTATAAATTTAGCTATACTACTGCATTGAATAATTATGTCACAAAAATGGTAGAGGCACTTGTTTTAGAAAGACCGGAAGGAGAATCCTAAAAATATAGGAGCCAGGCGCTCATTTTGGCGCCGCAGACACTCATTTTGGCGCCGCAGCCAGGCTCTCATTTTGGCGCCGCAGCCAGGCTCTCATTTTGGCGCCGCAGCCAGGCTCTCATTTTGGCGCCGCAGCCAGGCTCTCATTTTGGCGCCGCAGCCAGGCTCTCATTTTGGCGCCGCAGCCAGGCTCTCATTTTGGCGCCGCAGCCAGGCTCTCATTTTGGCGCCGCAGCCAGGCTCTCATTTTGGCGCTGCAGCCAGGCTCTCATTTTGGCGCCGCAGCCAGGCTCTCATTTTGGCGCCGCAGCCAGGCTCTCATTTTGGCGCCGCAGCCAGGCTCTCATTTTGGCGCCGCAGCCAGGCTCTCATTTTGGCGCCGCAGCCAGGCTCTCATTTTGGCGCTGCAGCCAGGCTCTCATTTTGGCGCTGCAGCCAGGCTCTCATTTTGGCACCGCAGCCAGGCTCTCATTTTGGCACCGCAGCCAGGCTCTCATTTTGGCGCCGCAGACACTCATTTTGGCGCCGCGGCAAGGCACTTTATTTTGGCGCCGCAGCCAGCCACTCATTTTGGCGCCGCAGCCAGGCTCTCATTTTGGCGCCGCAGACACTCATTTTGGCGCCGCGGCAAGGCACTATATTTTGGCGCCCTGAAGTAAAATGATTGATTTCGATAACAGTTCAAAAAGTGGGACTGCCCATTCCGCTGACTCCTAAGCACACACAACCGCGCCAATATAGTTATGCCCCTAAGCGAGAACGTTACATAATCAAAAAATAAATTATAAAATACAATTATCAAATTGTCAGTAGCTGTTTAAGTCGAGCAGAATCGGTGATCAGAAGCAATCCACGATAAACTGACCAGGCCAATCCGATCCATATATTGATTTTCAATTCGTTTTATGGCGCTGAAATTTTATTCAGGGTAGGTGGGCAACGCTGTTCTGCAGTGAGACTCACACCCTATGATTAACCATAATAGGAGATCCCACACCCTATGATTAACCATAATAGGAGATCCCACACCCTATGATTAACCATAATAGGAGATCCCACACCCTATGATTAACCATAATAGGAGATCCCACACCCTATGATTAACCATAATAAGAGATCCCACACCCTATGATTAACCATAATAAGAGATCCCACACCCTGTGATTAACCATAATAGGAGATCCCACACCCTGTGATTAACCATAATAGGAGATCCCACACCCTATGATTAACCATAATAGGAGATCCCACACCCTATGATTAACCATAATAAGAGATCCCACACCCTATGATTAACCATAATAGGAGATCCCACACCCTGTGATTAACCACAATAGGAGATCCCACACCCTGTGATTAACCATAATAGGAGATCCCACATCCTGTGATTAACCATAATAGGAGATCCCACACCCTGTGATTAACCACAATAGGAGATCCCACACCCTGTGATTAACCATAATAGGAGATCCCACACCCTGTGATTAACCATAATAGGAGATCCCACACCCTATGATTAACCATAATAGGAGATCCCACACCCTATGATTAACCATAATAAGAGATCCCACACCCTATGATTAACCATAATAGGAGATCCTACACCCTGTGATTAACCATAATAGGAGATCCCACACCTTGTGATTAACCATAATAGGAGATCCCACACCCTGTGATTAACCATAATAAGAGATCCCACACCTTGTAATTAACCATAATAGGAGATCCCACACCCTATGATTAACCATAATAGGAGATCCCACACCCTATGATTAACCATAATAGGAGATCCCACACCCTATGATTAACCATAATAAGAGATCCCACACCCTATGATTAACCATAATAGGAGATCCCACACCCTATGATTAACCATAATAGGAGATCCCACACCCTATGATTAACCATAATAGGAGATCCCACACCCTATGATTAACCATAATAGGAGATCCCACACCCTATGATTAACCATAATAGGAGATCCCACACCCTGTGATTAACCACAATAGGAGATCCCACACCCTATGATTAACCACAATAGGAGATCCCACACCCTGTGATTAACCATAATAAGAGATCCCACACCCTATGATTAACCATAATAGGAGATCCCACACCCTGTGATTAACCACAATAGGAGATCCCACACCCTGTGATTAACCATAATAGGAGATCCCACACCCTATGATTAACCATAATAGGAGATCCCACACCCTGTGATTAACCACAATAGGAGATCCCACACCCTGTGATTAACCATAATAGGAGATCCCACACCCTGTGATTAACCATAATAAGAGATCCCACACCCTGTGATTTACCACAATAGGAGATCCCACACCCTGTGATTAACCATAATAGGAGATCCCACACCCTATGATTAACCATAATAGGAGATCCCACACCCTATGATTAACCATAATAAGAGATCCCACACCCTATGATTAACCATAATAGGAGATCCCACACCCTATGATTAACCATAATAAGAGATCCCACACCCTATGATTAACCATAATAGGAGATCCCACACCCTATGATTAACCATAATAGGAGATCCCACACCCTATGATTAACCATAATAGGAGATCCCACACCCTATGATTAACCATAATAGGAGATCCCACACCCTATGATTAACCATAATAGGAGATCCCACACCCTATGATTAACCATAATAAGAGATCCCACACCCTATGATTAACCATAATAAGAGATCCCACACCCTGTGATTAACCATAAAAGGAGATCCCACACCCTATGATTAACCATAATAGGAGATCCCACACCCTATGATTAACCATAATAGGAGATCCCACACCCTGTGATTAACCACAATAGGAGATCCCACACCCTGTGATTAACCATAATAGGAGATCCCACACCCTGTGATTAACCATAATAGGAGATCCTACACCCTGTGATTAACCACAATAGGAGATCCCACACCCTGTGATTAACCATAATAGGAGATCCCACACCCTGTGATTAACCATAATAGGAGATCCCACACCCTGTGATTAACCATAAAAGGAGATCCCACACCCTATGATTAACCATAATAGGAGATCCCACACCCTGTGATTAACCATAATAGGAGATCCCACACCCTGTGATTAACCATAATAGGAGATCCCACACCCTGTGATTAACCATAATAGGAGATCCCACATCCTGTGATTAACCATAATAGGAGATCCCACACCCTGTGATTAACCACAATAGGAGATCCCACACCCTGTGATTAACCATAATAGGAGATCCCACACCCTGTGATTAACCATAATAGGAGATCCCACACCCTATGATTAACCATAATAGGAGATCCCACACCCTATGATTAACCATAATAAGAGATCCCACACCCTATGATTAACCATAATAGGAGATCCCACACCCTGTGATTAACCATAATAGGAGATCCCACACCTTGTGATTAACCATAATAGGAGATCCCACACCCTGTGATTAACCATAATAAGAGATCCCACACCTTGTAATTAACCATAATAGGAGATCCCACACCCTATGATTAACCATAATAGGAGATCCCACACCCTATGATTAACCATAATAGGAGATCCCACACCCTATGATTAACCATAATAAGAGATCCCACACCCTATGATTAACCATAATAGGAGATCCCACACCCTATGATTAACCATAATAGGAGATCCCACACCCTATGATTAACCATAATAGGAGATCCCACACCCTATGATTAACCATAATAGGAGATCCCACACCCTATGATTAACCATAATAGGAGATCCCACACCCTGTGATTAACCACAATAGGAGATCCCACACCCTATGATTAACCACAATAGGAGATCCCACACCCTGTGATTAACCATAATAAGAGATCCCACACCCTATGATTAACCATAATAGGAGATCCCACACCCTGTGATTAACCACAATAGGAGATCCCACACCCTGTGATTAACCATAATAGGAGATCCCACACCCTATGATTAACCATAATAGGAGATCCCACACCCTGTGATTAACCACAATAGGAGATCCCACACCCTGTGATTAACCATAATAGGAGATCCCACACCCTGTGATTAACCATAATAAGAGATCCCACACCCTGTGATTTACCACAATAGGAGATCCCACACCCTGTGATTAACCATAATAGGAGATCCCACACCCTATGATTAACCATAATAGGAGATCCCACACCCTATGATTAACCATAATAAGAGATCCCACACCCTATGATTAACCACAATAGGAGATCCCACACCCTATGATTAACCATAATAAGAGATCCCACACCCTATGATTAACCATAATAGGAGATCCCACACCCTATGATTAACCATAATAGGAGATCCCACACCCTATGATTAACCATAATAGGAGATCCCACACCCTATGATTAACCATAATAGGAGATCCCACACCCTATGATTAACCATAATAGGAGATCCCACACCCTATGATTAACCATAATAAGAGATCCCACACCCTATGATTAACCATAATAAGAGATCCCACACCCTGTGATTAACCATAAAAGGAGATCCCACACCCTATGATTAACCATAATAGGAGATCCCACACCCTATGATTAACCATAATAGGAGATCCCACACCCTGTGATTAACCACAATAGGAGATCCCACACCCTGTGATTAACCATAATAGGAGATCCCACACCCTGTGATTAACCATAATAGGAGATCCTACACCCTGTGATTAACCACAATAGGAGATCCCACACCCTGTGATTAACCATAATAGGAGATCCCACACCCTGTGATTAACCATAATAGGAGATCCCACACCCTGTGATTAACCATAAAAGGAGATCCCACACCCTATGATTAACCATAATAGGAGATCCCACACCCTATGATTAACCATAATAGGAGATCCCACACCCTGTGATTAACCACAATAGGAGATCCCACACCCTGTGATTAACCATAATAGGAGATCCCACACCCTGTGATTAACCATAATAGGAGATCCTACACCCTGTGATTAACCATAATAGGAGATCCCACACCCTGTGATTAACCACAATAGGAGATCCCACACCCTGTGATTAACCACAATAGGAGATCCCACACCCTGTGATTAACCATAATAGGAGATCCCACACCCTGTGATTAACCACAATAGGAGATCCCACACCCTGTGATTAACCATAATAAGAGATCCCACACCCTGTGATTAACCATAATAGGAGATCCCACACCCTATGATTAACCACAATAGGAGATCCCACACCCTATGATTAACCACAATAGGAGATCCTACACCATAAAAGGAGATCCCACACCTGGAGGCATACCTTAAACCTGAGAATGTCACTAAACAAACGTTTTCAACCACATGTATAAGAGGCTTTCAAGGCAGTTTTAATCCAATACAAATATCAACCGACCTTGCCTCGCTTACGATGACGAGCGCCACCATTTTTACCAGAATTTGGTGTCTGCCGCATAAGCAGCCCATTCTTGTCGTCATGTCTGCCATTTTCAAAATTTCTCGTAGTTTTCGGTCTGTTTTCGGGTTCTGGCTATGCCAATCTGACATTGTAGAACATGTTCGCAGTTACAATCATAGGTAGCACTTGTGTTCATATCAGAGACACTGTTGAAATTATAAGACGATGAAGTTGTCTCAGCATCTTGAGTTTTCTCCCAGTATTCCTGACAGCCAGATTTAATAATCTCTTGCTCACATTGAGCTCGCCAAAATTTATCTGTGCCGATGCACTGCTGCCAAGTTGGGCACTTATCGCATTTACCAGTCGCCTCTTTGTTATGATAGGTGCCCATTGGGCAGTTGATTGACGGCAGCGCGACCGTGAGACATACCACTCCTGTCAAGACTATAAATGACTGGATAATTTTAATCGACGACATCTGAAATTTTTGCATGATTGGTAAAAGTAACTGAAAATTATGAGGGTATAGATTAGCAATTCATTCTATTCTGTTTTGTAACTAAGGGAATAGATTAGCAATCCATTCTATTCTGTTTTGTAACTAAGGGAATAGATTAGCAATTCATTCTATTCTGTTTTGTAACTAAGGGAATAGATTAGCAATTCATTCTATTCTGTTTTGTAACTAAGGGAATAGATTAGCAATTCATTCTATTCTGTTTTGTAACTAAGGGAATAGATTAGCAATCCATTCTATTCTGTTTTGTAACTAAGGGAATAGATTAGCAATTCATTCTATTCTGTTTTGTAACTAAGGGAATAGATTAGCAATCCATTCTATTCTGTTTTGTAACTAAGGGAATAGATTAGCAATCCATTCTATTCTGTTTTGTGACTAAGGGAATAGATTAGCAATCCATTCTATTCTGTTTTGTGACTAAGGGAATAGATTAGCAATTCATTCTATTCTGTTTTGTAACTAAGGGAATAGATTAGCAATCCATTCTATTCTGTTTTGTGTTTAAGGGAATAGATTAGCAATCCATTCTATTCTGTTTTGTAACTAAGGGAATAGATTAGCAATCCATTCTATTCTGTTTTGTAACTAAGGGAATAGATTAGCAATCCATTCTATTCTGTTTTGTGTTTAAGGGAATAGATTTGCAATCCATTCTATTCTGTTTTGTAACTAAGGGAATAGATTAGCAATCCATTCTATTCTGTTTTGTAACTAAGGGAATAGATTAGCAATCCATTCTATTCTGTTTTGTGTTTAAGGGAATAGATTAGCAATCCACTTTATGAAAACGTTTTTTATTATCGCTAAATGTGATAAAAGCGCTATCTTTCTAATCGTAATATCAAAAACAAGTTGGAACTTATCAAGAGTTGTAAAGCCTAGTTATTTAAAACAAACACACAATTGCAAAAAAAGCTAAAATGAGTAATTATGTGTAGAACACAGTTTTGTAAGAAAGACAGCTGTCTACCTTTAGCTGGATAACACAAATTGTTGATGTGCAAGCAATATTGAAACAAGGACTACTCAAGTAACATGTATATATATACTTAAGGTTGTCCTTGGTATTAAAAGCTACTAAAAATACTAAAAAATAAATATAAGATTAAATGAGCGCAAAAGAAGTGCCAATAAGACGCAAAAATGCCTCATGGAATGCATTGTGTATACGAATATGTTGGTTCCAATGAGTCAAAAACAATCAGAGAAACAACAATGCTATATATTAGTCACGCATAAAAACATCCGTGAAAAATAATTACAGAAATTCTACAATTAAAAAAACATTTCCTTTACTAGCAGTGACAAAAATATCAGAAAAATTCAAGCAATAGCCATAATACTAGTAGTGAAACTAGCGGAAAATTGCAAGCACGGAATCCATAATTGCAAAAAACAATTATAAATATATACTAGGATACAAAAGTTAAATAATGAGTATTAAGTTGAGTTAATATTAAGCAATTGATAAAATGTTTGGCAGTCGCAATCAAAGTCAGTTAGATGGAGATTAATCCCCATCATTATAGACAGCATCTTCGGCATCTGTGGGTCCAGTGGGTCCAGTCGGGTTGTCATCCGTCAGCAGCTGGATACAGAGTTTTCGCCTCTAATAACACAGGCTACCACGACAATAACGATCAAGCAGACCAATAAAATGACGAATAAAATCCAGACAATTGGCCAAGGATCTACTTTGCCAGCCGCACCTTCATTTGATCGTTTAGTGGTAGCATTGAATGCGTTAGAACAATTGCTCACAGCAACGCCACTGGTGTCAAAGCCGTTACCTGGCACATTCTCAGCGGAATTAGGCGGCTGATTAATAATTTCCCAAAATTGCGAGCAAGCCAATTTAATCGACTGCCACTCGCACCTGGCTGCCCAGGCTTCGTCAGAGCGGCACTGTGAAAGGCTCGGACAGAGCCGGCAATCGTTGGCTCCAGGGTGGCGATATTTGCCAGTCGGACAGGCAGACAGGAGATCTGCCGGCATGGGCAGCACCAGAATAAATATAGCGAGCAACGGCATTGCCTTTAGCATCTGAAATTTGATGAAGAGTGTCTATAAATGCTTGTTTCATGTATCTGTCTGTCTGTCTGTGTTTCTGTTTGTCTGTCTGTGTTTCTGTTTGTCTGTCTGTCTATCTGTCTGTCTGTATGTCTGTCTGTGTTTCGGTTTGTCTGTCTGTCTGTCTGTCTGTCTGTCTGTCTGTCTGTCTGTCTGTCTGTCTGTCTGTCTGTCTGTCTGCCTGTGTGTGTGTCTGTCTGTCTGTCTGTCTGTCTGTCTGTCTGTCTGTCTGTCTGTCTGTCTGTCTGTCTGTTTGTTTGTCTGTGTGTCTGTCTGTCGGTCTGCCCTTCTTCGCGCACCCTGATAGATATACTTGTTCATTATCACAGAAAACGTACCTATCTAGGAAGTTTATTTAATCTTTAAAGTGCTTAACTTAATAATAACACTATACGAACACAATAGGAACACAATGCGATTAAAACTCATTACCCAATTTCTAGATTTTGAAACTGAATTGTTGCAATAACTAGTCAAATAACTAATCGACTAAGCTATTCTATAAGCTTTTTTGTATAGAAAAAAATAAGGACACAATAAAACATGATTCCAAAAAATAAAATGACAAGTACGTGTACTTTAGAATTTCGGAATAAATATGAATAACAGCCTTCGATTTTGGTACAAGTGGAGATTTTGAAGATTGTTTGTTAAAAAGATTGTTTTAGCAAGCGTGGCGAATTGTAATGCAAAAATTCTATTTTATTAAACCGGTAAAAACAGATTAGAACAAAAAATATCTATTTACCAAATATATAACTGTATAAAAGTTGTTATTTCAAAAAGTTATGTTAAAAAATTGTATTGGGACACCAGAAAATAATTCTGATTTAAGGTCCAACCCATGCTGTTGGTAGCACAATAGGTTTCTCATGGTTGCAAAGTTATACAATATTATTCAATAAATTTACAGTTACAACGCAGTTGTCAGGATGTCTTCCTTAGAATACGGTTGTTCTTTAATCTTAGATGACTCATAGCCGACATTCGTTTGATTATCATCAGACGGCATCAAATTTTCTAGCTCATTGCGTGTCAACTCACTATTTGAGGATGGACTTCTCTTACGGTTTCCAGCGGAACGCTGCGGTTTGTTGGTAGACAGACTTGAAGCCTGTTTCAGTTGCTGTTGAAACTTCTGCTTTTGTTTATTGTTCTTTGACCATTTGTAGAAGAAGGCGAGGAAAGAAATTAGGATGAGCATCAGAAGGATCGTCATTAGTACGCCCAAACCAATTTTTATCTTTTCGTAGACCGGAAAGGTAAAACCCGCAGGCTTATCAGTAGAACCAGCGGGTTTATCAGTAGAACCAGCGGGTTTATCAGTAGAACCAGCAGGTCTATCAGTAGAACCAGCCGGTCTATCAGTAGAACCAGCCGGTCTATCAGTAGAACCAGCCCGTCTATCAGTAGAACCAGCCCGTCTATCAGTAGAACCAGCCGGTCTATCAGTAGAACCAGCCGGTCTATCAGTAGAACCAGCCGGTCTATCAGTAGAACCAGCCGGTCTATCAGTAGAACCAGGCATTTCTGTCGTGGATTGGATAGCAGCCTGTTTAGTTGGTTCAACAGAGGCGTCGCTGGTGCCAGCCATCCGCGGCTGCAGCTCATCCAAGGAGAACTTGCAGTATTCACGGACATGGCTCCGTCTGCACTCGTGCCCTACAGTGGGATTGCTGCGGCACCGGTCAAGGCTAGGACAGCGCTTGCAGTCATGGGTGCTCATGTCAGGGTATTCGCCTGGCTGACACTTTGGAGGCCAATTGCCCATGGTTCTGGCATCAGGGTTGACGGACAACCATAACAGTACAATCACAGCCAGAGAAAGCAAAATTGCCTTCATATTTGTTTGTTTGCTAAAAAATAAAAGAAATGCTTTCATTAGTTTGAAGTGATGTTTCTTGGAAAAATTCCTAAAAGCTTTACGCAAAATACACTGGCTATAGAAATTCCTTTTCTTTCAGCAAAATTAGCAGCACTTTCTAATTGTTTCACTTTCAGGTATGACTTGCCTGTCTTATTGTCACTAAAACCTATTTTGCTAACCAATTACTAGCAATAGTAAAAATCGTGTGCATTTTTACCTGCACAATGAGAATCATCCTCCGATGAGATCTCACACCATAAGAATCATTCTCCGGTGAGATCCCACATCATGTGAATCATCCTCTAATGAGATTTCACACCATGAGAATCATCTACCGAAGAGATCTCACACCATGAGAATCAGCATTCAATGAGATCTCACACCATGAAGATCAGCATCCGATGAGATCTCACACCATGAGAATCAGCATCCGATGAGATCTCACACCATGAGAATCAGCATTCAATGAGATCTCACACCATGAGAATCAGCATCCAATGAGATCTCACACCATGAGAATCATCCACCGATGAGATCTCACACCATGAGAATCAGCATTCAATGAGATCTCACACCATGAGAATCAGCATTCAATGAGATCTCACACCATGAGAATCAGCATCCAATGAGATCTCACACCATGAGAATCATCTACCGAAGAGATCTCACACCATGAGAATCAGCATTCAATGAGATCTCACACCATGAGAATCAGCATCCAATGAGATCTCACACCATGAGAATCATCTACCGAAGAGATCTCACACCATGAGAATCAGCATTCAATGAGATCTCACACCATGAGAATCAGCATCCAATGAGATCTCACACCATGAGAATCATCTACCGATGAGATCTCACAACATGAGAATCAGCATCCAATGAGATCTCACACCATGAGAATCAGCATCCAATGAGATCTCACACCATGAGAATCAGCATTCAATGAGATCTCACACCATGAGAATCAGCATTCAATGAGATCTCACACCATGAGATCCTACATCCGGATTTTAATCCTACCAGGAGATCCCTTAGATAACTTATCCTTATAAGAGGCCGTTTAACCGCGAGTCCTACAGCTTCCTGCACTGAAGATTTCACTAATTCTAATAGCTATTTTAAAACTCACAAGGGCCAATCGCATTGAATAAAAAACGCATAAATATTCAGACTACGAATGATAAATATATAGATCATAGATATATTTCTACCTTTGTACAGACATTTTACTCAGGAGCAACACACATTAGGTCGTTTGCTATTGAAAAGGAGGCACACGAACAACAGTTCAGATGAAAAAATTAATTGTAATTTTGTGTAGGGCAGAGCAGGTACTCAGAAAATATACTCAGCATCATCGGAAAGTCGCCATCACAGAAGATTCCGTCTGGGGTCGCCACTTTTGAGAGTGCAGGTAAAGTCTCTCAATCTTTGCGAGTGACGCAACTTTAGCTACGCCGCGGCAGACTTGAGTTGAGGAATGGAGTGGGGGAGCGGTGTGCGAGGGTTGGACGGATTAAAGCTACCCCGATCAGTTTTCTCGTACCTTTTATTGTAGAACAGTCCAAGAGAAACTGCTCACTGGAGCATAGAGTGGCGACTTTTCAATGTTGCTGAGTATATTTTCAGGAATAAAAAAGACATGCTACTTACGAGATAGATTAATTGATTGATTGATGATAATTGAGTGCAATGACGCACTCATGCACACGCTTACACAGGGTGTACAGCGGCCATGTGACTTTCTAATCGTCAGGCATGTCTTGGGGGTTGGCCCTGATGAGTGTGTATCGCCAGACTACATGTACCCCTCCCCCCCCCCGGACTAATGTTTACTGCACAAGCCACTTTAGAGCTTGCAGCGACCAGTCAAGTGTTAACAGGGACATGGGGGGAGGGGAGACACCGCGTTGAATGGAAAGCATGCCTCAGCCCCACCACCCCACAGCCCTACCTATCGATCGACAGCCAATCCGGGTGCTAGAGAGAGGGATAGATAGGGAAACACGACAGAGGACCAGTATGCCAGCCAATCAGGACGCAATAAAAAACAATAGCATACAGCAAAGAGATGATAAAACCGGAGCTTATAAACGATGAATTTGCTATGATACCAATAGTATGAAACAGGCTAAATTAGCACTTCCAGAGAATTCGGAGATGAAATGCGTTACGCATAGCAGAAATGGCATGATACACGGGGGGGGGGTGGCTGCAGGGGTGCTAAAATACATCACTACGGAGTTCGAGGCTACCAACTAAAATGTTTATTTAAAATACAGAGAAAATGTGCGGAACACTAAACAGTTTATAAAAACTTTTCTGCGGTCATTATTACATTAATGCTAAGTAAGAGTTAAAGAAAAGTGAAATATATCCGCAATCATCCAGCAGGCTCGCCATCAGCTGCAGAAGGCAATCGATCTAGTATTTCATTTAGAGACTGATGTTCTTCGACAACTGACATTTGAGGATCTGCCATCAGCGACTGCTCTTGCGCCGCGAGTTCAACTTGTTCTGATGGAGAATCAATCCCGTTAATAGCGTTGGTTGTGCTGACCACCGAATCCTTGTCAGATTCGACTGTAGTAGAGTGCTTTGATTTACGGGCTCGAACATGTACATGATAGATTGTGAAGACTACAAGCAAAACAAACATAAGTCCAAGGCAGCTTGAAAGCGTCGCGATGATGCTACGAAGCTTGTGGATTTCATCATGAAGCTGCTCAATTTTACTTTCAGACGCTGAACTTGACTCAGTTGTCGATGGAGTGCCACACGGAGGACATGCCGCACGTGTCGGCCCGGGACAGGTGCTTTGGCCAGAAAGATTTTCTGGCTTCCTGTTGGTTGTCACAGCGTCAGGACTGGCGGTGGTTGGCATGTTCTGCCAAGTGGAACAGTTGGGAAGAAGACACACGCCTTGATCCCAAAGTTGTTTGCACTTCGAGCCCCAATATTTCTCCATCAATCGGTGCGCCTGACTACAATCGTAGCACATACGTGGACAGGCTCTCTTCTGCCGAGTGCTTTCGTCCCAGTACGTAGGGAAAAATTAACATAGAATCCTAATTTTCTGAACGGAAAGCTTTATAAATATCGATAGAGCAATAAAAAAGGCACAACATATCAAAAGATCAACACTGGATCTGCCTCCTATCAAAAGTTATAGCAATTTTTGTGCTGAAAAATGAAAATTTCCTATCTCCGTAGTGTATTTTTTTCGGGAAAAAGTGCCTTCAAAACTTTTCTAAGAAACGAGGTTTCCCGTCCTTCTACTTAAGTCGTCCTTGGTGTGTGCATTGTTTTATTAATTAACTATATTGATTGCCATAGACAAAGTTTCCTGCAGTTTGGCCATAGATTATTAATTGCCATACGGTACAGTCGCATTATTTACATGTAGGATTCACAGGGCGCGTCTCAGGCTTCAACGCATTGCGGCAGTGATCAGGCGTGACCTTTGAGGCGTATATATCGCGTTGTATACTTCAACACGATTGATTATTGAGCAACATGTACATGTATAATTGCATATTTAGATCAACTTTCATTTTGGCAACCGGAATTTCGACATTGGATGCCAAATACTGTAGGGATCCCAAGTTTCTTCATACTGGAAAAGTAATTAGTTGAAGTTCATATTTATTAGCTGTAACTTCCGCCAGAGGCTCATCAGCGAAAAGGTAGAGTAGAGACGCGTACGCGTTGGTATTTTATTTGACTTTAAACATTTTCAGATGCTTAAAAATTTGATTTGATTACGTTTACGATTTGAACCCAGGATGTCAAATGTCACTGCGCAATTCTGAACTTAAAAATTTTGGGCTGAAGTTAAACATACTTGATGTAACCGCCCTTGTCGCCTGTCCGCTCCTATTGAGAGACGAACGCTTGGCTAGAGGGGGCGATGACCGTAGGCTGCCTATGACCGGGCAATGACCTGACGGACCTCCAGCACCAGACTGTCCCGCCCACATGATTAGTAGCTTTGGTAGCGCTTCGTGACCAGAGGGCCAAGGACCCACATGGACCCCACCTGTAGCCAAGGTGCAATAGTTGGCTGCCACCACTCTATGTGACCTGGCGCACCTGGATCTTTCTACCAGACCTCTCGAGGCTAGAGCCCCGCCTGGATTGGTTACCAGGGGATTTAGGCTAACAGGGGAGACGCATGCAGCCGAGTACAGGGACTCTGCTTGGGGCATGATCGGGAACTCTGGGCTCAATCCTGGAGGATTTCTCAGCAGGGGATCCTTAGTGGCTGTGAGCGAGGCTGGCTTGCGACTTTGATTACTAAGAGTAGTATGAGGCGAACATGTACTGTCTCTAGTTTAGATTGCTCAGGGCGAAGGGACGCGTTAGCATGGGGTTGCAACCTTCCTACTGCCATTCTGTGCCAAGACTCGCTAATCCCTCTACTGCACGCACACGCGGCCCCGCAGCACGCACTCACAGGCGGGCTTTGCACGGGGAGAGGCCATTAGCTTACCCAAACTTCCTTATGCTTTGCCACCCCGGGAGAAAGGCTTAGCAAGCCATGAGTTAAATGATGGTGAAAGATTGAATAATGATGAAGTTAGTTAATAGTTAATAATTAGGCCCTTAGGCGAATAATCAGGCGATTAGGCGACTTCACTATTGAGTAAAATACAGCAAAAGATACGGTATCACAATTGGCTCAGCTCTCTAATCAGACAATGGAAAATAGGCAAACCCCGGATAAGCAAAGGCAATTAGAGCACAAATTAGTAACAGGAACTTACCGGCAGCTGCCCAGAGAGAGAGAGAGAGGCGGAGTGACCGAGGGTGGCTGTAGGCTGCAGTCAGGCAGACAGTGAAGCGGCGATGCGCTGGAGCGGCGAGGCGCTGATGTAGATCAGGCGATGCTGATGATGCTGAGCGGTATCAGACCGCTGGCCGATAGGCGAGCTCACTTGGGGAGCTAAGGATAACTTGGCAGTAACAGACCGCGGACCGGCAGGGATTCGTCTTATAGACGAATGGGTCAGAATTCAGTCTGACGGCAAGCCCAAAGAGGCGCCAAGGTGGAAGAGCTTGATGATTCTCATGCCGAAATCGCTTCCTTTTATAGACCTCACAGCCGCCTCCTCAAGGTCGTTACCATGGCTCCCTCTCTCTGATTGGCTGCCGGCAGAATGACGTCAGAATGAGTCATGATGAGAAGCATGAGACCGGCATAGCAACATGAGAAATAGGGAAATTGCGCAATCCGGAGGTGGGGTGGGGGGATAATTGGCGCAGCGGGTGGTTGCGAAAGTGTTGCGCAAGCAAACATTGAGAACAATAGGGCTGGGGTCGAGAACAAAGGAATTGGAAATCGGGGATAATTGGGGAGAACTGAGAACAATGGAAACGTAAACATTGGGGAAAAGTTGATAATTAGGTGCGAAAACGAGAACAAAAGAAAGAGAAAATCGGAGAAAATGTGATAATTGGTGGGGGTCGAGAGAACAAAAGAATCAAAAACGAGAACAATAGAAGCGGAGGTGGGGTGGGTGTCGCATGAGAAATTTGGGGAGGAGAACAATGGCATGAGAAAAGGTTGCGCAAGAGAGGGGGGTGAGTCATCGGGGGGAAGAAGGGGTCACACGACTTGCGTCACCGTTTGGGAGTTTGGGAAAGGATGGGAGGACGGTGAGCACACAACATACTGTAAGTAGACGTAGAGAAAGAGGGGACAGCGCAAGAAAAGAGTGCAGAGAGAGACAAAAAGAGGGGGGGATAGGGGAAGTACCAGAAGAATAGGGTGGAGTGCAGCGGAGATAAGGTAGAGGGGAGGGTACAGAGAGGGACAGGGAGCTCCGGAAAGGCAGGTGTGGCGGCAGGGGAGACCGAACCAAGGCAGCAGGGGGGTGCAGCAGAGCGGGAGTCTCCAGGCCTGGTCGGAAACCTGGCCGAGTCTCGACGGCTCTGTGCAGGGGGGTACACGGGATAGGAGGCACTTACGAAAAAGTTCCCATGCCCTATCCCGCGACCAGAGCGTGGTTACATCATACTCATGAACATACATGTAAATCCAATGTAGTTCATAATAATACACCTTTTCACGTTCGATCCCGAACAAAGTCCAGTTCTAAAAAAACTAGCGGAAATTCAATTCAGACAATTCAGACTGGGGCAACAAAACCCAGTTCAAAACATTCTGCTACGGAAGCGAGGTTTAGCCATAGACAAAATTGTCCCCAGTCGGAATTGTCTGAATTGAATCTCCGCTAGTTTCTTTAGAACTGGACTTTGTTCAAAATTGAACGTGAAAAGGTGTAGTACAATAGTATGTGAATGACTGATTACACCTGCCATAATTGGGCCAGATGTGCAACCAACAGCTCAGCCGAAGCTATTGCGTGGAGCATCTGACGGCTGCGTGCGACTGTTCAGTCCAAGGACTGGGGGGTCGCTACACACACGCTCAATTACTAATTTTACAATTTTACACTTATGGGACTGATTAATAAACATTAGTATACGAGTGTCTATTGTTGATAGCCAATATTTCTTAATAGAACTGTTAATCAGATAATTGCACTTGCACAGGTACACGTTTTAGTAAATGTTTAAGATCTGTCTCTGCTTTATTTAGAAAGCAGTATATGAATGTAACTTTATATTTTTATGACACTAGTGGCAAACTAACGAGCGTATCGTACATTGTACAGTACATAGTTGGTAAAAAAACTAAGACAATTTCAAAATCTGTCATAATTTCTTGTGATTAATAATTTTTAAAATATTTAGAAAAGCAATCGAATTTTTTTTCGAAAGAAGTATAATTTTACAGCGAGGGTCCCTGATAGGCTAAACGAAAATGGGCTGGCGGCGGCTTTGTAGGCAGGAGTGTACCCAGCTGCGCATGGAAGCGACGCCTGTGGAGGAAGGGGCCAGCAGGGGAATCCCATTGTGGCAGCTGGTGAGAAAGTGTGTGAACCTGGCGGAGATCGGGCAGAAGGAAAGAGCGGCTGATGAAGAGAGACAGCGGGCGGAGGCATGGCTGATGGACAACAAAGCGGAGCTGACGGGTGTACACGGAGGGCTCGGTGGGAATGGACCGGAACGGAGGAGCAGGAGTCACGGTGTATAGAGGGGAGCGGCTGACGGATTTCAGTGGGCCGGCTGGACCGGACTGCCCATCGATACAGGCCGAGGTGCGGGCGTTGTGGTTGGTGATCGAGTGGCTGGAAGAACAAGAGTGGAGGTCGACAACCATTGTCAGCGATAGTCAGGCAGCGCTGCAAGCGCTAGCGAAGAGGGGCCCCAGCGAGTGGGAAGACGTTGCCCGCTGCTGGGAGATCGCCAGAGGTGGCCGGACAGGATGCTGCAGTTGAAGTGGATGGCAAGGGCACGTGGGCATCGAGGGAAACGAAAGGGCGGACAGGAGAGCGGCGGAAGGGCGGGAGAGCAGGTACAACAGGTGGTCGCGGAAGGGCGCATTAAGAGCAGGTTGAAGAGCGCAGAGTGGCAGCACGAGAGGCAGGACGCATCAAGAGGAACGGACGCATCAAGTGGCAGGTGGAGTGTGGGTGGCAGAGGACGGAGCGGCGTAACTAAGCCAGATTCAGGACTGGCCACAACCCGGAGTTCGCGGACTACGGCAGAAGGATAGGGCTAAGGCAGGAGGGCACATGCCAGCTGTGCGGTATTGAGCCGGAGACGAACGAACACGTGCTGCTGCAGTGCCTCCTGACCGAGCAGCGGCGGATGGCGGGTATCATGAACCTTAGCACTGTGTGTCAGCAACCCCAGCAGTGCTACTCCTTGTGGAGGGATTTCCGGGAGAGAGTGGGGTTGCTTAAGGAAGAGAGAAGTAAGGATTAGATTCCGTCGGTTGGCAACAACAACAACAGCAAAGGGTGAATAATGGCAGAAGCATAAGCAAGAGGTATGATATAAGCGGTAGCGGTAACTATAGGTGTGAAGGTTCAAGGCTAAAGCGAGCAGCAATTTCCACTTCCCACTTCCAATTATACTTAGATTAACTTAACCCAAATTTAATAGCCCTGCACATTTGAGCACCACAGGACATACCGATATATTCTTTCCTGGGGGTCTTTAACCACAATGACCTCCACTAGATGAGTCCCCCCTTCCCACGATTCCCACAATTTTGACTTCCCACTTCCAATTATACTTAAATTAACTTAACCCAAACTTAATAGCCCCACACATTTGAGCACCACAGTACATACCGATATATTCTTTCCTGAGGGTCTTTAACCACAATGACCTCCACTAGATGAGTCCCCCCTCACTGTTTGAGATGGGGCAGCTGCCCTCTCCGTCCATCCACCTGTTCTGCGACAGCTCGTATGTGTTAATGACTACTAAAAGTAGAAAGATATGCCAGGTCTCTTTTTTTATAAAGCTTTCAAGGAAGTTCCAGGAAGTCAGAAACACTAACTCCCAGAGATAGAGAATAATGGTAACAAAATCCCATCTATTAGAAACAAACCATGCCACCAATTAATCAACAATTTACAACATAACCATTTTTGGCAACAGAAATCGGTAAACCAAATGCAAACAAAACATTCTATCGAGTGGCCAAGTGGTAACAGCTGAATCATAATGTTTTCTTAGTAGCTATCAGTTCTTTTGTTTTTCTAATTCTTTTAGCTACCATCAATGCTTAATGCTTAGATTTTTTGTGCAAAATCAATAAAAATCAATTTTTTAGAAATTATATAATTTTCATCTTAAATAATCATTCATAATTACAGTATAAAAATCAAAGGCCATAAAGGCTATCAAATAAGCTGCTTTCTAAATTAGTATGCATTAACACTGTATTAGTCTGAGTATAACAATCAGTTAAACATTCAATAAACATAGCTAGTGCAAGTGCAAAAACTATTAACAATTTTTAACAAAACATGGGCTAGCAACGAAACATTTGCAATCAATAACAGAAAAGTAACAAAAAATGGTTACCAAGTTACCCAAGTATCCATTATACTAAAAATGGTTTTATTTTTTTCTGAATTTTTAAATCTGAAATGATTGCATTCATAAATCATAATTGAGACAAAATCATTGTTTATTATGGTTTTATGTAGAATATAGTTTTTGGACATTGTACAAACTCCAAAACTAGTGAAGTTTATCATTTTAAAAAATGAGATGAATGAAATTTTGGGAATATGAGGCTATGTCTATATGAACAAATAGTCATTTAATAATTTCAAATTCTTTTTTATCCCTAAATTTATTTTTAAGAGCACAGAAAAACAAACAATAACTTACATTTTTAATGACACAGGAACAGACAGAACACTATAGGAACAGGAACAGCTTCAGTCAGCTAAAATATGAATTTTTTATTATAGGAACATAGTCTTTTAATAAGCAACACTAAGATTAAGTTCATATTAGAATAACAATTAAAGCCTATTTATTGTATAACATTTTTATTGAAAAACTATAGTTAGACACAGTATATTAATTGAGCTTACTAAATAAATAACATATATTAATTAAAAATGAATAAGCAAAATAGAAAAAATTGTCTTTCTATTATCCCAAAAATATGTACAATGTTGTCCTTAGCATAAACATTATATTTTCTATGATTCCATCCATTGCTTACCAAGTTCCCCACTCATGCTTGGGTGCAACCTAGGGATTCACCTGGCAATTTCTATAGTAGGCAACACACACATGTAAGTTGCTATTGAGTATTGGATGAACATGGACTAGTAGTCATGTGACTACTCTTAGCCATTAGCAACTTACGTAGTATATTGCCAATAGAAATGGCTGAGTGATTCATAAGGTTGCACATGTATGTTCCTACTAATCTTTTGTCTTCCTAATCTTTTCTAGCCACTAAGCTAATTGCCAACAGTGACCAAAGAGAAAAGGGAGATAGAGTTTGAGTTTTTATTGATTATATTATCTAACTTATTTTATTTAGAATCTTTCCTAAATAAAATAGGCCTATCAAAAGCCTCATTTGGGTATGGCCAAAATTATCACTTCAAAATTGTCATATGATAATGACACCTTGAGCAAATCCATAAGACTTTAACATTTAAATATGACAATTTCTATCAAAAGCAATTAAGAGTGTATTTATAATTTATATAATTTAATATGATTAAAGTTTATATTTATATCATTTCTACCAATTTATACAGAGTCCTGCCAAAACCAAATTTTCCCATATATATATATATATATACATAGCTATATTTCAAAATTTTCCTATAGCCTAGGCCTATCTATAACCATAGCTAGTAAGCTAGTTAACTTTCCATAACTGTTGTACAATGCTAAGACCTAGACCCTGACAGATGCCTTAGAGATACAGCTAAATGCTGCATTTGTAGCCATGCTGCATGTAGCATTTACAGTATGCAGCAATCTAGGCAACAAGACCAATACCACACTCTACACAGGGGTGTGCCAGATGCCACCTTCTGACTTGCTTTGAGGGTGACAACTTTAACTTTGACTGGCTGGCTATGTCATCTGGTTAGAGGTCCTTTGCCCTGATCTGCTACACAATGTACGGCTGCTCAAGATGCAAGAACTGCACATTGCACAGGTGAGGCCTAGGGTGAATGGTGAGATTCTCTTCTCTGCCCCTTTTTCTATTCCCATTCTACCCACGGTTTCAACCCACTTCAGCAAAAGAATTTTTGGCAAAATTCAATAACAGCAAAAAATACTTTCGCAATGACCATTTCATCTAAAAGCTAGTAGTAGTAGTAATAGTAAGTTTGGCTCAGGCAAGAAGCCTGTTTGGCCAGTATAAGTCAGTATATTTAATAATAATTCAATAGGAGATATTTATGTATAAGTACGTGATGTGGCCCAAGTTTTGCAATAATATAGTATTTGAAAGAGCGCTTAATTTTTTTTCCTACGAAATTTCAAACGATCTTTAATGACTAACGAAGCAAAAAGTATTTAAGCAAGGAATTAAAAAACAAGCATTGTATGATCTTGATGTATAGCAATTATTCATTTGTATAATTGGTGTATATATTATTATTATTATTGGTGCAATCAGGTGTGTATGTATTAATCAGACAATAAAAGATGAAAGAAAGAAATAACCACAAATAGAGCGCTTATCAAAATAAAGCGCGATTAGAAAAAAATTTGGTATACAAATAAACGCGTAGAACGGAATAAATTTTACCGGTTTTGTTTAAAAGAAGCTGAGGAGCAGCTGACCATTTCAGCGAAAGATTTGTTTCAAGGTGAAGAGTTTTTGTTGTTTTACGCTCGTAGAAGTAAGTTAAGAAGAAACGAACTTTAAAAAAACTAATTTTAGTGTGACATATTTTTGTTCTGTCGCAGTTTAATTCCGTTGTTTTATTAAATGCCGTTCCGTTACGGCTTGTGTCGTGTGGGGGAGGCTTCACAAGCGCTAATTTTCATAAGCGCTAACTCAACCTACTTTCACAAGCACTAAACTTCACAAGCGCTAAACTTCATAACCGCTAACTTAATTACTTTCACAAGCGCTAAATTGCACAAGTGCCAAGCTTCACGTACATAGCTAAAAATTCACCACCTACTTTCACAAACGCTATAAATTTCACAAGCGCTAAACTTCACAAGCGCTAAACTTCATAACCGCTAACTTAATTACTTTCACAAGCGCTAAATTGCACAAGTGCCAAGCTTCACGTACATAGCTAAAAATTCACCACCTACTTTCACAAGTGCTAAATTTCACAAGCGCTAAACTTCACAAGCGCTAAACTTCATAACCGCTAACTTAATTACTTTCACAAACGCTAAATTTCACAAGCGCTAAACTTCAGAATAGCGAAACCAGGGGCAGACCGAGGGGGGGGGGCAAGGGGGCCATGTTCGTGCAGGACGACACGAGTGATGCATTCCAAGAAGGTTTTGACCCAGTCAAAGCAATGCCGTTGCCTCGACGTCGCTAACACGTCGCAAAATAACGTCGCCAAACCAGCCATTTTGTCGCGCGCGGCGACGTTGCCATTACGACCCCAGGCGACGTCAAAATTTTACGTACTGGCGACCAACTATTACAGATTGCTTAGCACCTTCAATATAGTGCGAATCTCGAAATCATAATTCAATTAATTTTTACTAAGATTATAGATGAAATTAAACGAAGATTAATAAGCTACCTTGCTCTGGTTAAATATCTTGATTGAATTTATAAATTATTCAATATAATTCAATTTAAAAAAGGTTTTTTGTTGGTTAATTTAGTTATTATTATCAGAAAAGTAATTTATACACAGTTACACTCAAAGACAAATGATTTTGAATTTACAAATGCATTTTGAAGTGCAGATATTTTACTCACTGAGAAGGGTCAAAGGGACAATAAAAAACAGTGTCAAACGAAAATAGTGTCAAACGAAATTGCTCCAGATTTTCCAGTTAAACCTTACAACATGTTTGCAGCATAATTATTACTTAAATCGAACCATTTCCTTCTCATCAAGTCCCCCTCGAATCAGACTGCAGAGAACTAGGTCCTGGAGCCAGCGACGGAACTGCACTGCATGCACAGCTTGTGGACAAGGCAATTATGCTGCAATGGAATTTATCAGTACATTTACATTAGTGACAATTGGACTACAATGCTGAACATTATCATTTTACAACAGGAAAGAAATTAAGTTTCATTTTTCTAACTTGAAATATCTGACTTTAAGCATTAAGCATACTCACTATTCTTAAAAGGAAATGGTGGGACACTGAAAGCAGCCAACTTTGCCATGGTCCTCCACATCATGACTCAGATGTATCAGGAAATACAGAAATAGAAGTTCCTGAAGTTATTGTCTTGCTGATGTCCTGATGGACCTGCTCAATGCTCATGAATGTTCATCAGGCTTTGTGTTGACATAATCTCTTTGGTATTCTGCTGTAATTAGCTGCAATTGCCTTATCTGGTGCACATGATGGGAGCATGACATTATTTAACTTCTTGGGCAAAGTATGCCATCTACAATGCAAAATTTGATAAAAATATATTATCTGTATATAAGAAACAAAAAATGAATATTTTTTCAAGGAAATACATAGAATAAAAGCTTATAAAAATCAATTTTTAATAATCTATAGGTAGCTATTATTTAAGATAAAGATTTATAGGCCTTTTAGTTAGTTACATTAATTTGATTAATAATTTATTAGATAATTAGATAATTATTAAAGATTAAAAAAGGATTAGATATTTAATAATTTTATTAGATTTTATTAGAATTTTTTAATTTCTATCAATAAATTGAAGGATAAAAGGCAAAAAATAATAGGCTTACCAAAAAGCTAAGTTAGACATAGAAATTGGTTAAGTTTTCAAAGCAAAGTTTTCAAAGCATAAATTATAAAGCAATTTAAAATAAATAGACAAAATAGGGCCTAATCAATGGCATGCTAATGGCAATCCCAATACATAGTCATTATAAAAGTAGGCCTATAAGCCTAAAAAATGCAAAAAAATTCTATAAACTAACCTTTTAAATTCCTAATTATTAGTACACTAGAATAATTTTCAAAATATGAATTTTGGCCAAAGATTAGATTAAATAAAGTTAGGGCCTAACTATCAACATTAATATGTATGTCATTATAAATATAAATAATTTTGTAAATCATATCTTATTAGATAGCCTAGGTCTAGTCAATGGTCTACATTATTAAATTAAGGCCTAACAATATAAAAGGCCAACTTAAGCTTATAAAATAAAGTCTCAATAATCCCCTTGCTTGTTTTCCCCAATTTAAAGTCCAATTTTTATTGCTTTTTTCCAACCCAGCTTTCTGTCATTGTAAGCAGAATGACACCATTTGTGTACATAGCATCATAGGTTACTAAGGAACAGGCTCCACTTTATGAACTTGATTTGACAAGCCTTTTGGTTTGGCCAAAAACACAACACAATATTTATAGGTAGGTAGGCTGAGGCAAAATTAGGTTTGCTTGTTAAGATGTAGACAGCACAAAGAAAATGATAAATTTGAATAATCGTTAAAGACAGTTGACCACAGACCTCTATCATCTTATAAATATAAGGTCATACAAAATTATACCACACAAGGTACAGAGATCAAATGCAGAATTAATTATTTAGCTACTTCTGTCACTATTAATCAGTAAATTTACTTATTGTCAAAAGAAACAGTTCGTATTTTGCTACTTCGATCAAGAAAATTTTACTATCCATCGTATAACAAACGAACAAACAACCTTCGTGTAGAAATAAAGGATAGTTCAGCTCAACTAGTTTAAAAATTCATAAAAAAGTTATTCCGATTTAAGTAAGGATATAAAATCTTCTATAGCATATCAAATATTTTTTGAAAAGAGCCTACGTCGCAAGCCCTACTCTCCTTGCATGGATAAATCATGGATGAAGCATCCATGATGCCATGTATGGATCATACCTGAACATGTATGGAGCCATACCTGATCATACATGGTTCCACGTAAACTTCATCCATGGTTACTTTCCATCCATGTACATTGATGTATGATTTTAAATATAATTTTCCTTACTACACTACTGTTAGTAGAACGCAATGTTTGCGTAGGTTCATTTTAAAGCTGAAATTTTCTAAACAAATTCGGCAGCATCTTTAGTGCTGCTGAGAAATATGTTTCCATTCCCTTATAAATCACTTTCAAAACAAAAAAGTATCAGAACAAATACTTATGCAATTAAATGTAGAAGTAATTGAAAACTCGTATGATGACCATTTCGAGACTTATATTATTAATGATAATTAGGCATAATTCATTTCAAAGTACTGTAAGAAAAAATAAGACAGCTCAGTCTCAGAGAGCTTTAAAATACAGAATGGACAGAATTTGACGCATTTCAAGGTACTGTAAGAAAAAATAAGACAGCTCAGAGAGCTTTAAAATACAGAATAGACAGAATTTGACGCATTTCAAGGTACTGTAAGAAAAAATAAAACAGCTCAGAGAGCTTTAAAATACAGAATAGACAGAATTTGACGCATTTCAAGGTACTGTAAGAAAAAATAAAACAGCTCAGAGAGCTTTAAAATACAGAATAGACAGAATTTGACGCATTTCAAGGTACTGTAAGAAAAAATAAAACAGCTCAGAGAGCTTTAAAATACAGAATAGACAGAATTTGACGCATTTCAAGGTACTGTAAGAAAAATAAAACAGCTCAGAGAGCTTTAAGATACAGAATAGACAGAATTTGACGCATTTCAAGGTACTGTAAGAAAAAATAAAACAGCTCAGAGAGCTTTAAGATACAGAATAGACAGAATTTGACGCATTTCAAGGTACTGTAAGAAAAAATAAAACAGTAAATTTTACTGAACAGTCAATAAATAGAATTAGCCGAATTCGGTACGCATTAAGGGCAAGGGCCGACTAATCCTTTACGAAACGAAGTTAATGCTGCATTAGTCAATTATTTGCGCACAGAAACTTGGAGATTTTGAATATGGAGAGATCGGACAAAGAGAGGTAACGGTGGGAGTCTGAGAGGGAGGAAGTTGGGCATCTGGAAAGTTATTCTGATTCCCTGATGGTTTTATCTTGGTCATGGAGCATAATTTTATTTTCTGCCAGACTTTGCAGCATTAATAATAAAATAATCGGATCTAAGGTACGGACACATACTCGTACCTTTTTAATCATGTTCAAACTCTTTGAACAATGGCACAGCGCAATAACAGTCTTTGCTGAACGATTCTACTGGAACAGCGATGCAGGGTCGATCGACCTCTGAAAAATTAACTATACGTTCGCGTCTGGCCGATCTGGGCGCATTAGACAGGGATATCAATACAAAATTGAATGTCGAAGACTTTTTGAACATGGATTCCAGCAATGCTTTCCAATTAAGTAAATCGATGGGGAAAGTTGCTGCTGGTACTCGTAAAACAAAATCAAACAGCGAACCAATGGGATCCAAAATTTGCACTCGAATAGTATTAGGCTCGAGGAACTCTGCAATAGTGCAGATTTCGCCGGACTTCAATTGGCAAAGATGGTTAGAATTTTTCGACGCACAAGCTGAGCTTGTCGAGAAAAAATGTCCATTAAAATAAGCAAGTGAGTTTCGAAGAATACCATGTGGCCTGGATGGCTCTAAAGATATAGAGTTAACTGCATCCACTACAATAGAGTCCTTAACACAAGAAAAGTAGTGATGTAGCAACTTTTGAAACAAAAACTTGCGAACAAGCTGTGGGCCAAATGACACAGTTCCGCATAAGAACTTTTTGAACATGCCAATGGAGCTCTCAAATGCGAACATAGAATAATTAAATACAGGTCCGTACAATTCGTACTGTTCAGCCATATGCAAAAGCAGGTGGAAATTAAGGCGGAGTACTTTCGGTCCGAATATTTGCTGAGCATTGGAGATAAAAGCTTTGCATAGCTTTTCGATATCAGTCTTATTTGATTGGGGGCTATACAACATGTGATAAATAAGAACTAAATTAGTTAACAGCAGTTTCAATGGAAAATGCGAAATTCTCTGCAAAAACGTAGGAAGAAGAAAGTATAGCGCAAAGTTTTTAAAATGCTTTGCTTTCCAATCTGAAAAGCCTTTAAAATTTGTGTTGATTGTGATGCTAGAAGGAGTTATAGATTGACGAATACAATTAGATATGAAATCCATGCAATTAGCTGAGCAAAAATACAACTCGCGCCTGTTTGCAGGTAATGACAGCTCTTCTAGTAGATACTTGGTGTGGCCTTCGAAAAAGCAGTGTAAACTGTCAATAGGATTGCAGCTGGGAAACGGAACATAGTCTAACAAGCAACTGCGCATCTTTACGCCAAAAACAGGCCGATTTCGAATTTGTGCGAGCCGACAGTGTTCAAGATGGGAAGATGGGTTTCTCAAAGGAAACAAGTAGCCTTCACCATAGCGGAAGATCCAGTTTTTACCTTTCTCGGATACTTTAAAGCTCTCACCTGGGTGCAAGCACCTAGGACAGCTAAACGCACCATTGTACTGGTGAATGCAGAAGAGCTTAGCAAGAGCGGGCAAGTCACAAACAAAGAGTGTGTAATGGACATGAACGGTGTATTCCGAGAATATAAACTGTTTTGGCAAATTGTTCATAATTTCAGACAGAAAAGACTGGAAATGCGGGACTGCCTTCGATGAAACAAGAGCAATTAGAATTAAATTTGCAAAGCGTTGACGGATGTAAACAGGAAGGTTTAGAAGTTGAGCCTGAAATGGCCAAAAGCTACTCTGAACAGATTCAAAAAAATTGGCGCCATCAGCTGAGATTAGAAGATGCAAGTGAAGCGACTTGCCAGAAGATAGGCTTAAGCCTTGTTCTTTAACTATTTTGGAATTCAAAACGTCTGTGTTTTTATCCTTTTGCAATTCTTGCTCATACTGCAGAATAGTTGAAGTGTGGCTGCTTAAGATAGTCCGCAGCTGTGGAACAATATTGAGCTGTGTCACAGCAACCTTTGACTTTGGGGAATGAACCTGACACTGGCTTTTGCATTCTGGGCAAAAGCCAAATTCAGACACGTCACTATCATCAAGAGGGCAAGTATCTTGAATCAATGATTTGAGCAACTTGACGCTATTTGGAAGAGCTAGAGAATCTCTACTAAAAATAGAAAGTAGCTTCAGGAGTCTATCAAGAGCAGCCTCTGAAACTCCGGAAGTAATTGCCCACTGAAAAATCAGAGCCGCCTGCACACTGGGATCTGAGATGGAAGCCAAATTCGCTAAGCTATCTGAACTCTCCTCAAGCACAGGCACAGCATTGTTTTCACCAATAAAAGTTTCCACAGCGTCAGGACAGCTGTGCGAGTGCGTTACACCGGCTTCGCTTGAAATTGAACTCCTATTACTTGTAGAAAAACTATTTGAGGGAGAAGAAATCGCCTGACAAGAGTAGGCTGAGTAATTAGTAGAAAGAGAGTGCTCAGATTCTGATTTACTAGACATAAAAATAGCAATTCAAATATTCAAAAGTTACTAGAATTTTTTCCGCAATTCACGGTCCCATTCGCCTTGAGCGGGAAATGGAATCCCCTGACTCGGGTCCAGAAGCAGCAGTTGAAGTTCGCTTTCTCGCCCGTGTCTCCTCCCTGGCCAGCTGATTGAGATGGTCTCGTACAGACTTCCAGATTTCGTGGAAGTCGTAGCCAGATGTTCGATAGCACAATTGAAGCAAACCTGAAAATTCACGAGTATAGTAAAATATTTTTACAATAGACATTGTGTACTGTGTTTATAGTAGAAATAGGCTAAATTTAAAAGGAAGTTGATTTATGATGCTAATCATTAAATAGGTCAATGGGATGTATTGAACTTTAGAACTATTTTTCCTCAATTTCTTTTATCTCAGACCTAAATGTGTTTTTTTAGAAAATATCCCAAGTATTGGATTCAGATCATTTAGCATTAATTAGCCTAAATTGCTTTATAATAAAAAAATTGCACAAAACTGTGAAAAAATTATATATATATATTTACGTTGAAACTCTGTCACATGCTCAGATGGAGCAGGCCTTCGGGAACTGCGAGCACCACAGGATGAATCGATTATATGCTCAAGCAAGTAGCCTTCGCCAAATCGCAGCTTGATATACCTTCGGAGGAACACCTTAGGATCGTTGCAAAGAATTGAAGACAGTCAGCTAGGGAACCATCAATGCACCTAAATTCCTAAAAAATGTTATTATATAGTAGAACTTTTATACTACAGACGTGATGCTGCTGATGCTAAGAAAAAACTGACATACCTCATTTTGGTATTCTTTAATTGTTAGCATTCCACCAAAGTTGTCATCCTTTTTTAAAAGTCGGCATATCCTTGCAGCAAGACGCTTCTCAAGAGAAAGCAACTCGGATTGAATGAACAGTTTTAGATCTAGAGTAAGATATATGCTCATATATAAAAATATGGTGATTTTGATTTTTAATAATGTGATTGTATCATATTAAAAAAATAAAATTATACCTTTCATTGTTGCATCCGATTCACTGTTTACTATCTGTACCCCTCGGAGGGGTTGCACTTCTTGAATTGCACCTAGTGATAAAAAAGGCTTATTGCTACAAAAATATTGACTCATTTGGTATTTGGTTTTCAATTAGGTGTAATAGAATATACAAACTTGATTCCAAGAGGCCTGTGGCACGAGCTTGCTCATTTTCAACCAAAGATGCCTCTCTCTCAAATGCAGAAATGGCTTTTTCTAAAAAATAATAATTAATCAAATAATACAACAAAAAAAACAAATTGCAAACAATTAATAGTTCATATATATTGCAGTTTTACCCATTGATTGAGTAGCTGGTATCGCCAAATTTGGTTCGCCACTTTCACTATCCACTTCATAAAGCTCGTCAAGTAGTCCATGCTGATGACAACTAGAACTTGAAGCAACCTGCTTTGAACTAGATGACCTTATTGTCCTTACATTTGCAATGCCAGCTTGGGGATCTTTCATTGCAAAAAGCTCAATAGCTTGGCTAATCAATGAATCAGTATTTTCAGCCTCACTAACCAAGTTGGAAAGTTGGTTCATAGTTGAAGCCATTTGCCTTTCACTACCTTTTGCCACAAGTGTAGCAGAAAATAGTTTGCCATACATGCGTAAAAAGACTTTAGTCCCCTAAAATATAATTTAATAAAGTAATATTACATTTGTAGTTGGAATAATTTGTTTTAGAAACCATGTACTCAATAACAAAATATTATGCATATAAATCCAACTTAAAATCTTACTTGTGCAAGTTCCAACTTTTCATCATTAGTTATTGTACTTGGCCAATAGGGAGACCCAAATGCAATGGTCACATATTGCTCATCATGGCCAACATTGTGAAGAATAAAGCAGAAAAACAATGCTGAATTGTCATTTCCAAATTTAGAAGTACTTTTTGTCTGCTTTCGAAGAGGCCTAGAATTAGATGCACTTAATCCAATATCATCCATAACAATTTGTTCTGAAAAAGTTTCACAAGGAGATAAGGTTTGAAGAATCAATCAAGAGGCCAATGACAAACCAATTAGAATTGTATATAAAAAAAATTTAATGTAGGGACCCTAGGCCCCTATGATTTTAAATAAAAATTATAATATAAGGCCTAGGCCCTATATATAGGCCTATAATTATAAAGTTGTGCCATTGTGGATT
This sequence comes from Macrostomum lignano, assembly GCA_002269645.1. Taxonomy (NCBI): domain Eukaryota; kingdom Metazoa; phylum Platyhelminthes; family Macrostomidae; genus Macrostomum; species Macrostomum lignano. Next base: position 379,688 of record NIVC01000040.1, read on the forward strand.
TTCTGATACAAAGTAGACAATATTAGGCCTAATTGGGCCTAGTCTAGTCTAGTTTTGATTATAGACTGTATATTAGATACAAAGGACATGAAAGGTCTCGAAATTAAGTACCAATTACCATAATATACTATTATTTTTTATTATTTTGAAACTGTCAGCCTACCATGTGATTTTTATCATTAGGCTATGGCCTAGGTCTAGGATGCCACTTTAGACTAGGCCTTTGGCTTTGGTTAGGCCAACCTATCATTAAAAAAAAGCAGCAAAATATCATTCAAAAATATACATCTAACCCCTATAGGTTATCTTTGCATCCCAAATATAATATATAATAGGGTTTCTATTTTCTAATATATCTACAAATACAATTTTCACTGAAGGAGTGAAGATCAAAATTAGCATGTCAAAAAACCTTACAAGCCACCGAATTTTAAAACTAGCTACCAAAAGTGGAACTGGAAGTATATAGCTAAGAAAAAACATAAACATAAACATAGCACATAGTGACACATAATGAAATGATGACAACATGCAAGAGTGACAGAGTCCTCTTAGAAAGGAAAAATAGGCCTAGTAATTTATGTTTATGGGAAGTTAAGTCCGTAATTAACTAAACCGAAACAAAATGGCCAACAAAATTGCTGGTAATATATTCAAAGCAATTTGTAGGTGAAGATTTTAACAAATTTATTAAACTATTTTTTGTATTTACAATTTCGCTTTTATTAAATATATTTAAAACTTTATTAGATATACATAAAATAGCCTGAAATTTTTTATAAGCTTAGTTATTTATTTTCCCGTATGAACTCCCTGACATGGATGATTTTACCATGGAAAGTTTTAAAAATCCATGCATGAAAATACCATGAACATGCATGATTTATCAATGGATCATGGATCATAGATGATTTATCCATGATAAGAGAGTAGGGAGATGACGTCGCCCCGACTAAAACAGTGCAACCAATATTTGCCCGCGACGATGGCGACCAATGGCGACTTCATTGCGACGTCGAGGCGACGTACTGCCTTGCTTGGGGAGTTTTAACTCCTTTTGAGGTAGGGCTCCTATAGAATTCATCGTTAATTACTCGAATAGTTAATTATTATATCACTAATAATTTCTGAGAGCATACTAACGTGCGCAATTAATTCTAATGTAACCGCCCTTGACGCCTGTCCGCTCCGTAGAGAGACGAACGCATGACTAGAGGGGGCAATGACCGTAGGCTGCCTATGACCGGGCAACGACCTGACGGACCTCCAGCACCAGACTGTCCCGCCCACATGATTAGTAGCTTTTGGTAGCGCTTCGTGACCAGAGGGCCAAGGACCCACATGGACCCCACCTGTAGCCAAGGTGCAATAGTTGGTCACTCGGTCATGGTATGACCGAGTGGCTGCCACCACTCTATGTGACCTGGCGCACCTGGATCTTTCTACCAGACCTCTCGAGGCTAGAGCCCCGCCTGGATTGGTTACCAGGGGATTTAGGCTAACAGGGGAGACGCATGCAGCCGAGTACAGGGACTCTGCTTGGGGCATGATCGGGAACTCTGGGCTCAATCCTGGAGGATTTCTCAGCAGGGGATCCTTTGTGGCTGTGAGCGAGGCTGACTTGCGACTTTGATTACTAAGAGTAGTATGAGGCGAACATGTGCTGTCTCCAGTTTAGATTGCTCAGGGCGAAGGGACGCGTTAGCATGGGGGTGCAACCTTCCCACTGCCATTCTGTGCCAAGACTCGCTAATCCCTCTACTGCACGCACACGCGGCCCCGCAGCACGCACTCACAGGCGGGCTTTGCACGGGGAGAGGCCATTAGCTTACCCAAACTCCCTTATGCTTTGCCACCCCGGGAGAAAGGCTTAACAAGCCATGAGTTAAATGATGGTGAAAGATTGAATAATGATGAAGTTAGTTAATAGTTAATAATTAGGCCCTTAGGCGAATAATCAGGCAATTAGGCGGCTTCACTATTGAGTAAAATACAGCAAAAGATACGGTATCACAATTGGCTCAGCTCTCTAATCAGACAATAGAAAAAAGGCAAACCCCGGATAAGCAAAGGCAATTAGAGCACAAATTAGTAACAGGAACTTACCGGCAGCTGCACAGAGAGAGAGAGAGAGAGAGGCGGAGTGACCGAGGGTGGCTGTAGGCTGCAGTCAGGCAGACAGTGAAGCGGCGATGCGCTGGAGCGGCGAGGCGCTGATGTAGATCAGGCGATGCTGATAGGCGAGCTCGCTTGGGGAGCTAAGGATAACTTGACGGTAACAGACCGCGGACCGGCAGGGATTCGTCTTATAGACGAATGGGTCAGAATTCAGTCTGACGGCAAGTCTAAAGAAAGACTAGGAGCCCGAAGGTGGGCAAAAGTTGAGGATTCTCATGCCGAAATCGCTTCCTTTTATAGACCTCACAGCCGTTCTCACAGGTCGTTACCATGGCTCCCTCTCTCTGATTGGTTGCCGGCAGAATGACGTCAGAATGAGTCATGATGAGAAGCATGAGACCGGCATAGCAACATGAGAAATAGGGAAATTGCGCAATCCGGAGGTGGGGTGGGGGGATAATTGGCGCAGCGGGTGGTTGCGAAAGTGTTGCGCAAGCAAACATTGAGAACAATAGGGCTGGGGTCGAGAACAAAGGAATTGGAAATCGGGGATAATTGGGGAGAACTGAGAACAATGGAAACGTAAACATTGGGGAAAAGTTGATAATTAGGTGCGAAAACGAGAACAAAAGAAAGAGAAAATCGGAGAAAATGTGATAATTGGTGGGGGTCGAGAGAACAAAAGAATCAAAAACGAGAACAATAGAAGCGGAGGTGGGGTGGGTGTCGCATGAGAAATTTGGGGAGGAGAACAATGGCATGAGAAAAGGTTGCGCAAGAGAGGGGGGTGAGTCATCGGGGGGAAGAAGGGGTCACACGACTTGCGTCACCGTTTGGGAGTTTGGGAAAGGATGGGAGGTCGGTGAGCACACAACATACTGTAAGTAGACGTAGAGAAAGAGGGGACAGCGCAAGAAAAGAGTGCAGAGAGAGACAAAAAGAGGGGGGGATAGGGGAAGTACCAGAAGAATAGGGTGGAGTGCAGCGGAGATAAGGTAGAGGGGAGGGTACAGAGAGGGACAGGGAGCTCCGGAAAGGCAGGTGTGGCGGCAGGGGAGACGGAACCAAGGCAGTAGGAGGGGGGGCAGCAGAGCGGGAGTCTCCAGGCCTGGGCGGAGACCTGGCCGAGTCTCGACAGCTCTGTGCAGAGGGTACACGGGATAGGAGGCACTTTCGAAAAAGTTCCCATGCCCTATCCCGCGACCAGAGCGTGGTTACATCAATTCACTGAAAGCTCATGCACACGCGAGAACGAATAGGTTACCGTATGTGTGACAAGAGGTCTATCAGTTGTTTGACTGCACTGATTCTGCGGGTATATAAATACCGTGCGCACCGATTTGAATTTCGCTTTTGCCTTGGCGCTTCTGCGAGACGGCTAGTGTAAATCGCCTCTCTTAGCCCAGACTGTGTGCTCCCAGTTTTGTATTGTCTTGTAAGATGGGCCCGGTGTGCCTGGACAATAGTTCATGACTAGTTATTAGTAACTATTGAGTTTTAGTTGAGCACGGCTCCTAAGTACGAAGTTAGATTAGTCCAACTAAATCTAACAAGCTCTAACAAACTGTGTTAGTAAAAGGACACAGGAGGCCGAGGTTATCTGTGTGTTTTTGTTCTTTATAATTATTGTTAAGGTTATATTTGTTATTTTCTGCTGGTGCGCTAGTTCCAATTAATAAGTTATACCAATAGTAAGTTATATATAAGTTATACCAATACCAATAAATTAATTTGTTAATTTATCGTTTAGTAATTACAATTGACAATTTGCAGTTATTTGGTTATCGTTCATTCTAAGTTAATTCAAGTTATTCAAATCTCTTTTGATAGCGATTTATTGGCTCAGTCATTTAATCATAGCTTCGATTGGTGGCAGCGATCTACCTTTCGTGACAATATTAGTTTTGGGACTGAATTATCGATACATTGGGGAACGTGATTTATCAAGAAATTATTGGGATTGCTCTATCAGACCATCTCAGGGTACCGCGATCTTCGACTGGTGCATGATAAGCAGTTTTGCCTTAGGCCAATTCTCGGAAAGCTACCGAAAGTTTAATTTATTTGGGACTCCTGTCCACCCGGAAATAGAGAAACTCGTCACTCCGCTCACTAAGAGTTTGCTGACAAGAGATCCGTCTGATCTAGGCCAGACGCTGAATCATCCTAGTGCTAGAGTGCGTGTGAGTCATAGTCTGCCGACAAACAAAGACTCTAGGAACCAAGAGGCCCAGAGGAAAAACTATAGCTCCGCGAGCTATAGGGCCCATAGGAAATTATAGGGCACTCGCGACAAGAGGTCTGTCTGGGTTCTGCAATAGATTTAATATTCTTGGTAGACTACTCGCCAGCCGTAGCCAAGTTAGTATTAGTCGTTTGTTTCATCGTTAAGATATTAATAATTCCGGCAGGTCGTAATAACAACACGCCTACGATATTTGGTGTCTTAGCGGTGGAATTCAGCAGCCATGCAACTCCGGAACCTTTTATTAAAAACACACCTGTTACACTTTGAGGCCAATTTTCATTTTCTAATTGCAGCGCAACTTAGGCACTAATCAAGTTATTTTAAAGTCTTGCGCATTGGTCCATCTATCAAATTCCAGCCATAATTTTGTTGTCCGGTATCTTTTTTGTTACACTGTTAACTGGCATTTCTAAGGATCCCAGAATATTATTATTGATTCTAAATGAGTCAGCAGTACAAAAGTACAGTAAAAATACAGCTGCTGTAAACTACAGCACAATACTATATATATAGTGGGGCGACAAGAGAATGGCCCACACAATTAAACTGAGTCGCCTGAAGTATATCTACACTGATCATTGTGATACATCTATTGGACAAAATCTATACCTCCATACATATTTCTGTAGAGTCAGAATCAATATCAAAATCAGCCTCCAAATTTTTTATGCGAATCGTCCTGGTGTACTGTTAATCTTTGTTTTGTAAAGGTGTTATTTTTTTACTCAAATTTTGGACGCGATAATAACAAAAAACATTATGTATAGCATCTTTATTTGAGGAATAACAGCATGTTCAACTCTAGACCAACACATGTTTTCGTTTTTTCGCGAAGACATGTTTAAGCACTTTTTAATTGGCGGTTATTAAAAATTAGAAAGGACCGGTAACGGAAGTATCGGACGGAAGTTACTTTTTTTTAAAAGTACCGCGGTACCAGAACAAGTGCAGGAAGTTACTTCCCTTGGAACCGGAAGTTACTTAACCAGAAGTTACTTTTTCAGAGTAACTTTCCCAACACTGGTCAGACTGGCCGTCCGCCGTCACCACAGCAGCTTGAGTGTCGCGATACAGTGCCATGACAGCGTCGAGTAGCTGCTGGGGTACCCGGTAAACTCGCAGGACAAAGGGGAGCGCGGCTCTCAGCACCGAGTCAAACGCCTTTCGAAAGTAAACGAAGACAATGATCACGTAGACTGGCGGATGCGCGCCTCCTCGATGACACGGCGGAGTGCGAGGATCTGTGTCATTGTACCGCGTTGCGGCCGGAATCCGTTCTGCTCGTACCGCAGGTACGGGTCCATGCAGCACCGGCCGACTGCAGACGATATCGAGCAGCAGCCGCTTGAAGAGCTTCGCGGTGCAGGACATCAGCAAGAATCCGCGGTGGTCTTCTTTCCCAGTTGTCCCTGCCTTTTTTGAGATCTGCACGATGTGCGTGACGGTCCACTCGGGGGGGTGCAGGATCGAACGCGGGCGAGTACGCGGTTCAATGACGCTTACACAGTGGAGCCGCAGCGCTTTGACTGGGACTTCGTCGGGGCCTTGCCGCCTGTTGTTTTCCGAGAGAACAGCACAACGTCCTCCGTGGTGACTGGTCTGGTGCAGAAGTCCTCGGCTGGGAGCGGCATGTCTGTTGTGCTTTGAGGCAGCGTGGCCAAATGAATAAGATGCGAGAAGCGATTGCAGGGTAGAAAAAGTCACAAAGGCTTGAAAGGCCGGTGCACACTATATTATAGTTAAACTATACAAACCAGCATGATTCAGCAAACATCAAACCCCCCACCCGGCCTAGGCCGGTCTGGGCAGACAGGCAAACCTCCCAGCCAATCAGAACGCAAGAACCCTAACCGGCGTACAAGCCGCATACACAACATCACCCCCCTTGAAAAAGCAACGAGAAGCAACGCATGGGGAACACAACAGTCCATAGAGTGCGCACAGTAAAAAATTATTCAGTTCGCGAATCAACTCTGACTGAACCGGACCGGAGCTCTTCTTGTTCGGCCGCTTCGTCTCGGCGGTGTCAGCGGCGTCTCGTTGGCCGGCGCCCTTGCCAGCGGCGCTAGCGCTGGCGCTGGTGTTGGCGCCATCAGAGCACAGAGTTCGGCATCGGTCGTGTCGCTGTCCGCTGACGGTGTACTCGGAACGCGAACCAGGTTGTCAGAGTGCCATTGCGTGCCTTCGTCTAGCAGCCAGGACTCTGGGCCCAGCCGCCGGGTGATCCTTCGAGTCTCGCCGAGCCTTGTCGCCAGCTTTTGAGACGTCTGTGGCCTGCGGACGCGCACGGAGTCGCCAGCCCGCAGTCGCGAGGGTCGGGCTCCTCGGCGCCGGTTGGTGGCCAGCCTGGCCTTCTCCTTGTTGGCCTGGACTCGACGCTCGGTCTCCGATGGCACCGTTGGACTCAGGGGGCGGATGCCTCGACTCCACTGGCTCAGAGGTCCTCGAAACGGCCGACCGACCATCTGCTCAGCCGGCGTCAGGCCCGTGGTTGCATTCGCTGTCGACCGGTAGCATTGCAGGAACTCGCGGATTGCCTCCTTGAAGCTGATGGTCGCTCGAAACAGGACAGGAAGTCTGGCACAACGTTATCCTTTCCAGGCTTATACTCGACGTTGAAGTTGTACTGCAGGAGCCGGTCGTTCCATCGGTGGATGCGCAGCGGCTTGTGCCCGGTGCCTTGGGTACACAGTAGTGCCTTGAGAGCCAAATGGTCAGTGCGCAAAGTCAGCCGTCAACCGTAGGTGTAGACGTGCCAACGCTCGAGAGCCCAGAAGCACGCCAGGGCCTCTTTCTCGCTAGCTGAGTATCTGGACTCCGTTGGCGTCAGTGCTCGCGAGGCGTAGGCCACCGGCTTCTCTGACTCGCCTACGCGTTGAAGCAGCACCGCGCCAAGCGCGAAGTCAGACGCGTCGCACTCGACGATGGTGTCAGCGTTGCAGTCGAAGTCGGGTATGAACTTGGCGAAGTAGTTGTCGGTTGCCAGGAATGACGAGACGCTCCGTGCTGTCGTCGGTGCCGGGATGCGGAGCACGTCTTCGATGTTAGACTTGGACGGTCGAACTCCATCGGCTGAGATCCTGCAGCCTAAGAACACGATCTCCGGGACGCCAATCTGGCATTTCTCCTTGTTCAGCGTCAGCCCATTTTCGCTAAGACGTTCGAGTACTGTCTGAAGCCGCTTGCCGTGCTCGTCAGAGTTGACGCTGTGAATGACGATGTCGTACACTCTTGATGTCGGCCAGAACGGTTGAAAGGATTTTCTGGAAGCAGGTACCAGAACTAGAAATGCCGAACGGGACCCTAGTGAACTGGTAGAGCCCGCAGTGAGTGATGAACGCGGTCAGCTGCCTACTGCCGGGGTGCAGTGGGATCTGCAGGTAGCTCTGCTTCAGGTCCAGCTTGCTGAAGATCTGCGCGCCTGCAAACTCTGCGGCCAGCTCCTCCTGGATCGGCACGGGAAACTTATCCGGGTTGATCGCTTGGTTGCAGTAGCGCAGATCAACGCACAGTCGCAGGTCGCCATTCTTCTTCTTGGATACGACTAGATTGGACACCCAGGGAGAGGCATCAATCTTCTCGATGACACCTGCGGCCTCCATCTTGCTTAGCTCGTCCTTCACGCAGTCCTGAAGTGCCAGCGGCACCCGGCGCAGCGGCCGCGGAACTGTCGGTGTCGCATCCTGGCGCAGCTGTGGTCGATGGCAAAACTTCTTGGCCATACCGATGCCGTCGAAGATTCCCGGGAACTCTCCAGCGATATCATCGATGCTGTTAATTGCGTTGACTCGGATTGAGAATCCCAGCTTGTCGTGCGATGAAGAAGCGGCAGATGGCGGACTTGCCGCGGTGCACAACGCACAGCTCTGCGGTCCCGAGCACGTCAATTGCAGAGCCTGTGTACGAGAACAGCTGCTTCGGAGTCGGCGTGATGACCGGTTGCTTCGACAGGCGTTTCACGGTCTTCTCGTTGATGATGTTGACTCTTGAGCCCGTGTCCAATAGGAGCCTGACGTCGATGTCAGCAATGCTGCACGTCGCAAAGTTAAGGAGCGACGATTCATATTCTACCGCAGATACTTCGTATGGCTCGTCGTCTACGTCCTTTACGGTGCGAACCTGGCGTCGCTGTCGGCAGCAAGCTTTGAAGTGTCCGACCTTGTGGCAGTGCAAGCAGGTCTTGTCCTTCGCTGGACACTCTAAGGCGCGGGCGGCGTGCCCGGCCCTCACGCAGTTGCCGCACCGTGTCTCTGCGCCGGATTTCTGCGGTGCCGCATGCTTGGGTCCCTTGCGTGATGGCGTACGCTGGCTGACCTTCTGGATGCGGGACTCGTCCTTGTCGCTCTTGCCGTCGCGCAGCTTCTTGGCGTCGTTGATTGGAGATTCGACCTGAATCGCCAATGTCATCGCCCTATCCAGCTCGAGCTCCTTCTCCATGAGCAGTCAGTCGCTCTCGAATGCGCGGCGAATGGGTCTTCTCGATGATCTGGTCCCGGATCATCTGATCATGGAGAGCGCCGCATTTGCAGTCTGCTGCGAGTTCTCGGAGGGCGTCGACGAACTGGCTGACTGGCTCGCCTGGCATCTGGGCGCGCGACTTGAACTTGTAGCGGTTGCTGATTGTGCTGTGCGACTGACCGAAGATCGTTTTCAGTGCAGCCACCAGCTTGTCAAATGTAACAACGCTCATTGTGGACAGATTCCTCAGCGCGTAGACTCTCTGGCCTTCCTCGCCTAGTAGATGAACAAGAATCGCCTTCTTGCGTGCATCCGATGCTTCATTTAGGTCCAAGGCCTCCAGATAAATCTTGAATCCTTCGATCCAACGATTCCAAGGCGTGTGTGGCTGTCCTGGGTGGGCGAGAAACACGCGTGGCTCGGAAATGCTCAGACTCGTTGCCATGTTGTGCTTTGAGGCAGCGTGGCCAAATGAATAAGATGCGAGAAGCGACTGCAGGGTAGAAAAAGTCACAAAGGCTTGAAAGGCCGGTGCACACTTATATTATAGTTAAACTACACTAATACCAGCATGATTTAGCAAACATCCAACACCCCACCCGGCCTAGGCCGGTCTGGGCAGACAGACAAAACCCCCAGCCAATCATAACGCAAGAACCGTAACCGGCGTACAAGTCGCATACACAACAATGTCCAGTGGGAGCGCAAAGCTGGCGGGCAGTGGCGACGCGGGCGCGATCACGATGCCGGCGAAGAAGTCGCGCAATTCATTCCTGCACTTCTCCGGGGTGTCGCTGGCCAGGTTCAGCGCCACGCGCTTTCTGCGCCCCGTCGGACGGCCATCCACACTGCGCGGCCAGGTGCAGTGATGGACCTGACGGCGTCGTCGACAGCGGCCTGTTGCCGCTCATCCAGAAGGCGCTCAAACGCGTCTTCAGCGTCGCCCGTGGGCCGCCGGTTTCTGTGGAGTCGCTCGATGTTGAGCCGCGCCTACCTGATGGTCGGGTCGCTCTGCCAGACAGGCAGCAATTTTTGCGCTGGCCGCATCAGTGGGACCGTCTGCTCTTCGGCGGCTCTAACGGCGGTGCTGATGTCTGCAAATTAACGCTTGATGCGGGTGTCCAACAGAGCGCAGATAGTAGCGCCGTGGCCGCTGCTTTGGCGGTCCGTAGAGCTGGTCGCGGAGCCGCTAAGTCGCAGATCAGGAGTCGGTGGTCTGACCGGAGAGTCAGCGGAGCCATGGTGTCGCAGTTGGTGACGCGGCGCTCGCGAGTGCGAACCAGCGCATGATTGAGTTGCGCCAGTCTCCTCTCGTGGCGTTCCGTCTGCGTGCGTTCCGTCGCCTTCTCTTGCAGCCCGCAACGGTGACCAGGCGGGCAGGGGCTTGCGGAACTGGGTGTTCGCGGATATCCTCAAAATTCTCAACATCGATGTTGTCATTGAAACTAAAAAGCTCAGATCTGGAGGTGCTCCCGGTCCAGACAATTAGATTCCCAATATTGTCCTGAAGCTTGGGCCTAGCCTTGATTCAGTTAAAATGCATTGCCCGTATCTTCTAGGCTATTTCCTTAGGCCCCAAAGAGTATTGAGCTGGCGACCCTCAATACTCTTTGTTAGGCCCGGAAGAGCTAGGCTATCAATAAAATGGTTCCAAAACACAGAAAACCTGCTAGGGGATATCTTCAGTAGTAACAGACCCTCAAGCTTCACCTCGTGCTGGGGAATCTATTCAGATATACAGCATGAAAATAATAATTACCGAGAGGAACCTGCGTGCAACACTGGATAACAAAAGGCATAATTGATGAAGACCAATATGTGCCCGCGGTCAGGCAAGACAATGTGTATTTTCAGAACACCTGTGAGCCGTACAATGTTATCAAACGTAAGCCTTGCCCGAGTACATGTACAGGAATTGAACAGCACTAATGTATACTACAATAAAACAATTACTTATGTACGTTAAAATATCAATTTCAGAAAGTTTGTGCTTTCAGATTTCTTGCAATTTCATAAAGTTTGTAAAAATGGCTGACAATTTCTCATGACGCTTGCAGTGTAATGCACATGTACATGTCACCTGAAGCACAAATAGAATTAATGACTGGTGAATGAACGACTAAGGTGACTATAATGAATTAGCACGCTCGATCACCTCTGGCAATCACCTCTTTTATTAATGATTCGGCTTGTAAGAACAAATGGCACTGGACAGACGCGTATTACTTGCGTTGTGCATCATCTTGCGTTACAGCTACAGTACGTATACAGTACAAGGACTACTTTAGTTGTCCTTGATACAGTACGAGCTTGCATAGCAGAATGTTTGCGCTCCAAATTAAGTGTCCTTTACATATAGTGAAAAACGTTTACTTGCATGAGCAATAAATGCCTACATGTGCATGTAATACCATTTGCTACACTATATTTCGTGCAAGTATATACTCTCGTAACATTTGCCTGGTGCATGTATACGTAGTATGTGTACAATGTGTGCGTACATGTCTCTATGACTATGGATCTGCACCACCAATATTTTTAGACATAGCTCGTACATGTACATGTACACATACCCGGTACAAGCTGACTTATCTTACATCGGCTGTAGAGCTAGAGAGTGCATATGGTTCAATGCAATTGGTTTAATGATTATCCTATGATGATTTTATCGAGATAGAAAGCGTTCGATTTCACCAGTTAGCGAAAAAGTCAAATCTGCAAGAATTATCAACAAATAGTTGAATTTCATTTTCATTATGAAAGCCCAGTCGAAGAGCTCAAGTATAGGCAACAATGATTGCAGTGTACTTTTGGATGGAAACGTTTAGGAGATGTCAGAGATTTAAGAAGACTGTAGGATCGATAATTTATAGTTATCAAAAATACACTCGGCAACAATTTTTTAGAACAAAAAATGGCAAGTTTAAATTTGAACAATGGATGATATACATTTACAAAATTAGGGTTCCTTTAAAATTGACATCTACCGGATAATTTTGAATTGAGTGCAGTGGCACACAGAAAGCGCGAGAAGTAGCTAATAAGAGTACAGCAAGCTGTCTATGGCCAAAACTCAGCCATAGATAGCTAATCAAAGCGTTAGCAGGATTTTCTATAAGCTCTTAAGAGCAGTAAGGATTATTTTATAAACCTAACTCGAAAAAATACATGATCACAGCATCATCGAAAAGTCGCCATCACAGAAGATTCCGTCTGTGGTCGCCATACGGTAAGGGCTTGTGATCGAAGCGGAGTTTAAAAACCATTCTAAAATGCTCTTTCTTGTTTTGTTCTAGCTAAGCAGATTGCATTTTTGTCGTCACCTTCTATTAATACAGCGAAATTTTCTCATGATAAATTGCATTGCATAGCCGCTATGGATCAAATTAAATGTCACTTTTCCAGCCTTGCTACCATAGACAAAAGCTCCATCACTTCGTCATATTTATTAATCACCCAGGTACTTTAGATCGAGTACAGATAAAGATTAGCTAAACACATTGTGAACTTTGAAAGTGTCATGCCGGCTAAAACAAAAGAACAAGTAAATAAAAAAACAATACTTCTTTTACAATAGCTGAAAAAATACAGAGATTGAATTGGCAATACAGAATTTGTTCCATCAGCAGCTGGTCAAAAGTTAAACAAATTTACGCTCGTATATATAATTTATATATGAATACTGAAATTAGACCAAGGGTCGTAAAAATTCCGCCCTCTGGTCCCTTTGAAAGTTCACAATAGCAATCCACCCCGCCCAGGGTTGGTGTCTCTCCTCAGCTCCTCTTCTCTTCTCTCATTTTATTTCTCATCCGGCCCACAGCCATGAGCCGGATTCTTTATAACTGATCGTTGAGGTAAACAATTTTTTAAGCCCGAAATTACATGTAGAGTAACTATCACATATGCTAAATAGAATAACTACTAGGACATGTCAACTCGCAAACAATGCGTTTATTTACTCTTTTTCAGTAGAAAATGTGCCCTTTTTACATTCATAATCGTAAAATATCGATTCAATGCGCGTGCAAGGCAAGCCATGTAAGAAAATCAGCCAGCCCCCAGCCAGGCTGATCAACAGTTTGGCGTTCCTCTTGCCCGCTTGCCTGTGTCGTCTGACTCATAGATAAAGTATACATAGATTCCACCCCTGCCCAGAATGTACACACGCTCGTGTCCAAACTTTGACCACCATAAAACTCACCGTGCTCTCATTGGCTGGCGCGAAAGCCTTCCTTTCAACACCTTCGATTTCATTCCCTCACCCCTTCCACACAAGAAAGCTTTATAACTTTAATGCGCGGAACGAAAGGATGTCTTACCAGTTTCAACAGTTAAAGCGGAGATAATAGAAAAGCGGAGTTGGGGGAATGTACACACGTGGACTCAATGTGCATAGCGTGGCCCAGCCAATAGGAGCGCAGTGAATAAAGTGATGGTCACAATTTAGACACTCCGCGGGGGTAGGGGTGGAATCCATGTATACTCTATCTATGGTCTGACTTTCACCTCTCTCCTTACTGCTCTCTCATTGGCTGAGATAAATTGGGCCTGCTTCCTTAGGCTGACATTCGTCCGTCTGACTTTCACCTCTCTCCTTACTGCTCTCTCATTGGCTGAGCTAAATTGGGCCTGCCTCCTTAGGCTGACATTCGTCCTTCTGACTTTCACCTCTCTCCTTACTGCTCTCTCATTGGCTGAGCTAAATTGGGCCTGCCTCCTTAGGCTGACATTCGTCCTTCTGACTTTCACCTCTCTCCTTACTGCTCTCTCTCTCATTGGCTGAGCTAGATTTAGCCTGCCCCCCCTAGACTGAGTTTGTCCGTCTTGCGCTCACTTGTGTTGTCACAAAGTTGTCACATTAAATTTAAGTGACACTGCGCAGACAAACAACTGAGAAAAAGTAGACTTTCACTTTCACAACTTCAATTGCGAGTGACATATCTAGTTATTCTAGTACTCGTAGCTGTGGATAAAAGAAGACATCGACAGGCAGAAGGTAGGCGAAAATTGGTACCTATTGCGAGAGTCGAGACCAGTCTGGATAAATTGACAATCATTAAATCAAGCATAAAATCACAGTTAAAAATGTCCATAAACATTAACTCTTCATGATATCGTCGCTACTTATGGACAATCCAGGACGCCTTGGTGAACCGCGACAGATGTTCTGCAGTTTACCGAAGAGCCATGTACACGGACCTAAAATGGTAATATTAGTAAGAATCTTTTATCGTTTATGATATATTTAGTGCTAATTGTTTTTTATTAAGTTCTACATATTAAAAGCCTTGATCTTTTAAACTATAAATATTAATGATAGAAACATCGTCCGTTTATAAAAATAAGTAATGGAATAGGGTCTACATCGCCTGAAGCATCAATCAATGAATTCAGAGGTGAGATGTCAAGGCTTACGGGGGATTGCTAAGATGTCAAGGCTCAAGGAGGAACTGATGAGATGCTAAGGTTTATAGCGGAATTGATGAGATGCCATGGCTCATAGGGGGAATTGTTGATATGCTAAAGCTTATTGGGGTATTGCTGGGGTCTACGACAATTTGACTGCCACAAATTGACTGCGGCAATTTGACTGCAAACAAAATGACTGCCAAAAATGACTGCCAAAAAACACCCCAAGCTCTTTATTCATGATCGTATTTATGCAAGGCTTTTACATGAGCAAAAATGCAAGCTACATTTGGCTTTCAACAAATAATACGTGCATGTATATCTACTAATGTTCAAACGGATCCTGCACATGTAGCTGTGTTCCATGAATGCTGTTTATAGAACTAGCCGCACGCTAGCGTATCACTAGCTTTAGCTTTGACTAGGCCTAATAAGAAAGCCAAATGTGGCTTGCATTTTTGCTCATGTAAAAGCCTTGCTAGGTTCGCATAAATACGATCATGAATAAAGAGGCCTGGAGTGTTTTTTGGCAGTCATTTTGCTTGCAGTCAAATTCCGCAGTCATTTTGTCAGCAGTCAAATTGCTTGGCAGTCAAATTGTCGTGCACCCGTATTGCTGAGATGCCAGTATCGTTGGGGAAATTGCTGGTATGCCATGGCTCACAGGGGTGCTGATATCTCAGGCTAGATTAGCTGGCTTTTAAGGCTAACGCTTTAGGAATTTCAGAATTAACTTTTATCTCAAACGCATGATTTTGACAAGCAAGGACTTGTTCTAAAGGTAGATAATTATTTTTTCCTCAAAAAAACTCATAAGTCGTTTATTAAATTTTATAATGCAGACAGACTACTGAAAAGCAATCCTCAATGCTTACGCGATATTCCACAGAAATCCAGTACAACTAAAACGATCAAAGCAAAGACAAAGATGATTGTCCATAAGTAGCCAGATAAGCAAGTCTCTTGCGTTGGAGTTGGTATTGACGCTGGGATTGTGCTGCAAGAACACTTCTGGCGAGTGCTACTACTAGTACTTTTAGTAGTATCCGTCATAGTAGTATCCGAATTCTTTACATTCACTTGCATTATGCAATTACTATCGTTCCATAGACGACAACATTTTGAATAAAATATCGGCCTTGCCAGCATTTCAACAAATCTTGGATCAAAGCATACGTCAGGACACTTAGCCAGTGAGTCAGTTCGTTTGTTATAGTAATAATTACTATCTGGCAGGTTCGTGTCAACTTGCAACTGCGGCGGCGCGTCGCAAAGTAATAAGTTTTGAGCCAGCGGTAGCGACTAGCAAGTTTTAAACAATGTGAAGTTTCGAGCTTGTAAAAAACATCCAGTCGAAATAGGCTTCTGCTTCTAACAAAACCTACGAATGTTAAATAGCATATTTATGGCAAATAAAATAAATGAAAAACTACAAAGTCGAAAAACAGAAAAAGTCCACCGTAGATGGAACTTGCACGCTTATTTATTGGTTTATAAAGCTTCAATTTATCAATATAGAAAAAGGCCAATTGTGAAAAATTTTATAAATTTAAAAAAATATGTTTTCATAAAAAAATGATAAAAAAAAATGAATAGCTAAAAAACACTTGAAGTTTAGAGATTGCAGAATGACAAGTGACATGGATATTTTTATATTTAACATAATTGGTAAAAATATACATTTTTTATTATGATGATTATTAATCGTATTACAGTAAATGTTTTTAGGAAAGTAAAGTTCACCTCCTGTTTTTAAGTGCAGTTGAAAATTTTATAGCTCTACCCGTGAGCATTTTGAACATGAAATCTGCAGAGAATATAGTATTTCACCTGAAGACTCAAGTGTGCGCATTTAATAAAATGATAATACATATGTACGAGTATATACATCATGTATATTAAAAGCCATTAATAATTTCTTTTTTTGGAATGATAAATGACATATTTAAATTATTTACAATGTCTAAAATACGATTGAAGTGGCTAAACCAAGTTCGAAAATCACCAAGCGATCGGATTTAGCAACCACGGTGCCTAGCGCGAGTTCCAATCTCATTTCTGGGACACGCGCGTAGAAGCTGGCGACAGGACTTTAAGCAGTTTCAAATTCTCCACCCAATACTTGGCTGCTGCTAGTAGATGTAGTCCGAGTTCGTTGCGGAGCAGCTCTCTGATTTCCACCGGTAATATCTAATGCGCTCACCTCATCATCGTCGATATGACTCTCCACAGGAGCAGCGACAGGCATAAAATTAGCATTCGAAGAAGGCGACCGCGTTTTAATGTCATTCTTAGACTCCGTGTTATCTGCACCTGCTGCTGTAATATTATCAATTAAGGCCGAATCTGCCTGTGCATCACCGTCATCCTTGGCCTGGGCGGCTTCAGTCTCCTGAACAGACTGAACTGGTTCTTTTTTGTTCTTAAATTGACGCTTCAAGAGCATGATTAAACGAGATAAAGGACCTGAAAGACGTTAAAATTCATATCATTAAATTTGCTAGTCAATTCACAGATCAAATCAAGGCAAGCAGTCACACACATTCCCAATGGAGACGGTACTTAGGCAAAGAAGCATCCCAGAGTCACTTGAGTCGTTGCTTTCACAGGTAAAATAGAAAAAGAAGTGACTCTAGACGACTCTAAGTCGCATCTGAGGCATGCCAGAGTCGCTGTAGAACCACTGAGTTGCATCTGCGTCACGTTATGAATTAGAATCGAATTTCACATTTATAACAGCTCTATTTAGTCTACTTGGGTTAAAAGAAAGTTAAGCGCTAACACAACGACTTTCTGTCGCATTACAGTCGTTTGAGTCGTTAAAACGTCACTAGTGAGTGGTTTCCAATGGCTGTTTAGCGATTCTTGTCAAGGTAACGTTTTCACCGGGATTCAACGGGACAAAGGTAGTTGACTCACCTGACTTGCTGAACACGTCCCAAAGAAAGTAACAAATTCCAATGAAAGTACCAAAGCATAACATGGCAGAATAAAAATAACCAGCTTTGGTAGTGCCGCTAGCAACATCTGTGCAATTTTTGTTGTCTACTTGTCCTGGCGGCCCTGAGGAACTGACAGTTGGACAATGACAGTCTCGTGATGGAGCAGGACTGGAACTGCTGGGTGAAGTTGTAGTCGCAGTTGTAGTAGATGTAGCGCTGCTAGTGACGGCACCGGCACATGGCCGCTGCCGAAGCAGGCAGTCATTATTAGCCCAGAGACGGCAGCAATGAGAACATATTGCCGGAATGCTTAACCTTGCATAATGGACTCGATCGAAGCATGGTCTGAGACAGTTCTCGGGTCTGTTAGTTCTATTTTTAAAGTAGGTAGGCCGGCAATCCTGCGGATTCGCCAATAATTTGCAGAACGCCAATAACAGCACAACGGGAATCAGCCGCAACATCGTGTGGTTACTGAAAATTAGAATGTAAAGAAAATGTATGAGGATGTAATTATTTCGTTTACATGGTTCCCATAACAATAAGCTTGGTACAAACAATTAGAAATGACGAGTTTTGGAGAGACTTTTAAGGATTTCTACGAATAAACTACGACTAAGTTAACTCTCGGAGTT
>NIVC01000040.1:402500-472500 GCA_002269645.1 Macrostomum lignano
ACGCTCTAACCACTGGGCTACAACCTTCTGAATCTGAGAAATAAATAAATATGATAAGACAATATACGACTACTTTTAGGGATATCAAATGAGGATCAAGACAATAAAATTAGAGAAAAAACTTAGCAGCCACTCACTGGAGTAGCCAGTGTAGTTGGAGTAGCGTTCGGCTCCGGTGATCCACAGCGCTTCGCCGTCCTCCAAGGACTCGGCCAGCAGGCGGGAGAGCAGCAGCTCCGGACAGATGAGGAAGCGAATCTCTTCCTGCATGTTGGGATGATTTGAAAGTGACTTAAATGTATAAAGGGAAATTTATCGTAGCTAGCAGGAGGATCTGGGAGGCTGGCCCAGCAACTGAGGATCTGGGAGGCTGGCCCAGCAACTGAGGATCTGGGAGACTGGCCCAGCAACTGAGGATCTGGGAGACTGGCCCAGCAACTGAGGATCTGGGAGGCTGGTCCAGCAACTGGGGATCTGGGAGGCTGGCCCAGCAACTGAGGATCTGGGAGGCTGGTCCAGCAACTGGGGATCTGGGAGGCTGGCCCAGCAACTGAGGATCTGGGAGGCTGGCCCAGCAACTGTGGATCTGGGAGGCTGGCCCAGCAACTGGGGATCTGAGAGGCTGGTCCAGCAACTGAGGATCTGGGAGGCTGGCCCAACAACCAGGGATCTGAGAGACTGGTCCAGCAACTGGGGATCTGAGAGGCTGGTCCAGCAACTGGGGATCTGGGAAGCTGGCCCAGCAACTGGGGATCTGGGAGGCTGGCCCAGCAACTGGGGATCTGAGAGGCTGGCCCAGCAACTGGGGATCTGAGAGGCTGGTCCAGCAACTGAGGATCTGGGAGGCTGGTCCAGCAACTGAGGATCTGGGAGGCTGGCCCAGCAACTGAGGATCTGAGAGGCTGGTCCAGCAACTGAGGATCTGGGAGGCTGGCCCAGCAACTGGGGATCTGGGAGGCTGGCCCAGCAACTGAGGATCTGGGAGGCTGGCCCAGCAACTGGGGATCTGGGAGGCTGGCCCAGCAACTGGGGATCTGAGAGGCTGGCCCAGCAACTGGGGATCTGAGAGGCTGGCCCAGCAACTGGGGATCTGGGAGACTCGCCCAGCAACTGGGGATCTGAGAGGCTGGCCTAGCAACTGGGGATCTGGGAGACTGGCCCAGCAACTGGGGATCTGGGAGGCTGGCCCAGCAACTGAGGATCTAGGAGGCTGGCCCAGCAACTGGGGATCTGGGAGGCTGGCCCAGCAACTGGGGATCTGAGAGGCTGGCCCAGCAACTGGGGATCTGAGAGGCTGGCCCAGCAACTGGGGATCTGGGAGACTGGCCCAGCAACTGGGGATCTGGGAGACTGGCCCAGCAACTGGGGATCTGAGAGGCTGGCCCAGCAACTGAGGATCTAGGAGGCTGGCCCAGCAACTGGGGATCTGGGAGGCTGGCACAGCAACTGGGGATCTGGGAGGCTTGCCCAGCAACTGAGGATCTGAGAGGCCTCACTCTGCATTACCAAAAAACCCGAGCGCACCTGCACCAGGCCGCGCCCCAGCACGCCGCCCCCGATGTAGGCGTTGGCGAAGTCCACCTCCAGCATGCCGGCACCGTCATCCTCGATGGTGCCCTCTGCGGCCGCCAGCAGATCAGGCAGCAGTTCAGTCCGAGCTGACCAGTCTATGCGTTCGTTTATCACTCGACGACTAAACGTGACAACGCCCAGAGGATCTGCGAGAGTTGTACGCTTTAACAATTATGATTGGAACAAAATTGAATCAGTCAGTCAGTCAGAGACACACATCAAAACCAGGCAGAATTTAGCTGACTTCACTTTTGTCCACTGTCTTCTACAGAACTCTCAATAATCTGTTTAACTGTCAACCGCACTCAGCCGAGTGCGCAGGAGAGGTTATATTATAGCCTGCTTTTGGGAGAGTCTATTAAAACTTTAAGCAATTCCAATTCTTCTATCACGGAACAAAGCAATTTTATTATCGGTAACCGAATAGAGATGAAATTTACTAGCAAAGCTGTTCTGCTACTGGTAGGATTCGTTCTAATTCTAAACAACCAAATTGAAAGCGTCCAAAGTGTACCAGCTGGTCAAGTTTCGAGCAAGTCAATCATGTTTCGCAGTCCGGCTGAACTCAAGCAGTACCTGAGAACGTTGAACGCTTTCTATGCCACTTTGGGACGGCCCAGGTAATTTAAATTCGTTTATATTCGCCATATTCACCACACATCGAAAGTCAAATGGTCGCTATGTACACTCTGTACAGTATTGGCGCGCTTGTACATATTTTTATACAAGAATTATTTATTCAATATTTCAGATACCGCAAGAGGTTTCACTTCGAAGCCTGAGTCAAACTGACCGACTGACTGGGAGGAACACCAAAAAAGCAAGGATAATACAAAGCAATCTTGGACAAACCGTCAATAAAAAAATATAAAAGCTGGATATGCAAAATAATCAGCAATCAGAAAAACTAATTACAATGGATTGATGCTTGCTTATTTTGATTATTTATTAACTTTTTAGTCCGGGGTTCGATTCCCCATCTCACTGGAACAATTTGTGTCCTTGAGCAAGACACTTAACTCTGCATTGCTTCAGTTCACCCAGCTGTAAAATGGGTGCCAGCATTAGCTGGGGTAATTGAGGCTGTGTGTGGCGACCCCCCAGTCCTTGGACTGAACAGCCGTACGCAGCCTTCAGATGCGCCGCGCAATAGCTGGCCCATTAGGGCAGGTGCAATCAATTATGATTATCATTAGTAGTCGAAAAAATTAATCCCTAACCAAACAAAGTGTTGATAATGAATTAATTACCTTTAGTAGTAACTCTTTGGAAATAGTTGAACAAGCATTTCAGCTTTTCAATTCGGCGGGGGCAACCTGAACCGGCTGGACCTCCGGATGAGAACAGGCTGAAAATTAGTAGTACATCAGAAGAAGATGGTTAATAATCATAATACTGACAGAATGCTTTACATAATCCACTTCCATCTTATAACTCTCGAATGGTAAAATATCTACTCTTAACACTAAACCTTAAGGTTTGTGAGGGATTTCAAACCCCCAGTCGCTAACCCTAACCCTAATCCTTCGCCCCAGTCCCTAATCCTTCACCCTCAGTCTCTAATCCTTCACCCTCAGTCTCTAATCCTTCACCCTCAGTCTCTAATCCTTCACCCTCAGTCTCTAATCCTTCACCCTCAGTCTCTAATCCTTCACCCTCAGTCTCTAATCCTTCACCCTCAGTCTCTAATCCTTCACCCTCAGTCTCTAATCCTTCACCCTCAGTCCCTAATCCTTCACCCTCAGTCTCTAATCCTTCACCCTCAGTCCCTAATCCTTCACCCTCAGTCCCTAATCCTTCACCCTCAGTCTCTAATCCTTCACCCTCAGTCTCTAATCCTTCACCCTCAGTCTCTAATCCTTCACCCTCAGTCTCTAATCCTTCACCCTCAGTCTCTAATCATTCACCCTCAGTCTCTAATCCTTCACCCTCAGTCTCTAATCCTTCACCCTCAGTCTCTAATCCTTCACCCTCAGTCTCTAATCCTTCACCCTCAGTCTCTAATCCTTCACCCTCAGTCTCTAATCCTTCACCCAAAAAAAGTAAACAAAAGCCAATATACTCCAACTCACGTGCTAAAATGTATGGTAGGGAAGTTGGCGTATTCCCTGTTAGCAAAGCTTCGCCTAGGAAAGGTGCTAAAAAATGCGTTAGCCAATAAGCTGGCCACCTGTAGCTGACTGAGCGTCACCTTGAGCTGATAGCCGCACCTCAGCAGAGGCGGAGGCGTAGTAACCAGATGCGGCAGAGCCAAGGCCAGCCTCACCATACCAGGCAAGACACGGTTGAGAAAGTGCCTCATCTCTCCCCTACCCAACTCCTCAGTTAGCAGACAATTGAGACTATCCAAGCACAAGCTAGACTGCCTACGCCCGCTGCACACGTTCAACACCGTAGCCAAATCGTCTATACCAATGGAGCTTGCTGGCTTGAGTTGATTCAAACTGTGCTCAATAGCTGACCATCGACTGGCATTACTGGGAGAGCAGGGCATTCTAACATGGCCGGAGTCCCATCTGTCAGAGAACTCGGTTGGCCAAGGCTGCGGCGGCTGGCTGGATCTTGCCTGCTCGTAGAAATTGTCGATTCTAAATAGTACAGAGTGTCCTAGTCTAGGAGGGCAGCTGAAGGGCAGCCGGGCAAGATTCGGCTCAGGCCTCAAAGCCTCGAGCTGGCGACGCCAGTCGCGACAACTGGATGTCGATGCGACCGTCGACGAGCTGACGGCTCCGCCAGTAAGAAAATGCTGCAACCGCTGCGACTCCTCGTCATTGTCGTCGGTTTCCGTTTCTTCTGCTTCTTCCTCCGCAATCGGCTCTGTAGCGGAGCTTGTAACACTGTCGTCTGTTGGGACTCTCTTGACCTGGCTCTTCTGCTGTTCTGGATCTGCTGAAGCAACAGGATCAGTGTCCGATCGATTCAGCGAAGCCGGCGGTGGATTGCTAGACTCGCCAGCTTTTCTCGGGCTCCGACGCGTCGGTGGCGTTTGCTGAGAAGCCCGATGCTTGCGTTTTGTTGCTGCTTCTAGGGGAGACACGTCGGGTTGCTCCGGCTCTTGCTGAATCTTTCTACGCTTCATTGGCGCTTTTTAAAAAGTTGAACTCAATAATCTAGTCGCGTAACTACATCGATGTTTACTTAATACGTAGCTGTGGATTAAGCATGAAATTAAAAGTATACAAAATGACTCTGTTTTAAGTTATTTACGATACATATCGGCAAAAGCTAGAGTTAAAGTTGTAACTAGTAAACTTTTATGAGTTTATTGTAGATTTAAGAACCGTAACAATTTACACTATTAAATTTTTTGAGCATTATTATCTACTTACAACCAGTAGTAAAATAACCTTTCTAACTTACTATGTATAAATATAATTTTAAATTACTTTTCAGAGTTAGTTAAAACATTTGCAGTGTACAACTAAACCTTATCTTACGGGAAAAAATATTTTTTTAAATAATTAGAAGTTAAGAAACTTTTGATAAAAATTTTATTACTAATATATCCAGACCACTTTGCTTGCAGCCAATTATTTTATTAGATGATTTTTCTTTGAAATGACATGATTTTACTACTATAAGTAGCCAAGAGTAGCTAGTTTTGAAAAAAAATTGACAAACAGAAAATTATGTCCATCAGTTTTATATAAAGCGAATAATCATAATTTCTTCTAGATTGCATATTCAAAGTCTTCGATTTAGACACGAAGCTTAATACTTGACTTGAGCAATGGGAACAAATAACAGCGTATTAAAATCGGAACTTTAACTAATCGAATTAAATTGGGGCGCAAAAACAATTCGGCAAATTTATTATTACAGTAATATGTCAGCGGTAAATAGAATCCATTTACTTGCAAACTAGCTAGTATGCAAATTGAAGCATCAAAAATTACCAGAAATGATCTGTGTAAGCACCTGGCATATAAGGGACACTGAATTACTGTAGGTCGTAAGGCAGGTCTGGAAAAAATTCCGTTACCTCTTTGTTTTTTACTTTGTATAGAGAAACGTGTGAGCCAACCTCGGGTAAAACCACAGATGCTAGAATAACTACTTAGATTTTTCACTCGCGATTTGATGTCATGAAAAAGTCGAGTACCTACTCATTCCTCAATAGTTTGTCTGCGCAGTGTGATATAAATTTAACGTGGCAGCAAAAACTTCCCTTAATCTTCAGGGTTTGCGGCCTCAGGAGCATATGGGGTTAAAATGAACAACAACCATTACCTCGATGTACACAAGTGAATGCAAGACGGAACTTAGCCTAGGGGGCCGGCCCAATCTAGCTGAGCCAATGAGAGAGCAGTAAGGAGAGAGGTCAAAGTCAGTCGGACGAATGCCAGCCTAAGGAGGCAGACCCAAGTTAGCTCAGCCAATGAGAGAGCAGTAAGGAGAGAGATCAAAGTCAGACGGACGAAACTCAGCCTAGGGGGCAGGCCCAATCTAGCTCAGCCAATGAGAGAACAGTAAAGAGAGAGGTCAAAGTCAGTCGGACGAATGTCAGCCTAAGGAGGCAGACCCAAGTTAGCTCAGCCAATGAGAGAGCAGTAAGGAGAGAGATCAAAGTCAGACGGACGAAACTCAGCCTAGGGGGCAGGCCCAATCTAGCTCAGCCAATGAGAGAACAGTAAAGAGAGAGGCCAGTGAGACAGACACGAGCAGGCAAGAGGAAAGCCAAACTGTTTATCGGCCTAGCTGGGGGCAGGGGTCTCCCTTATCTCTCTTGCTTGCTATGCACACAAACTGGATTTGACTTTTTTAGTTTTCCTGCAATCTTCCATCTTAAACGCTAATTTGCTACTGAAAAAGAGTAGATAAGCGCATTGTTTGTGAATGACATTTCCTAGTTATTCGTGCATCTGGGGATAAAAAAAGATTAAAAACACACGTTAGACAGACGGATTTGCAATTGGAAAGTTTATTTTGGCTTTATATATTCTGCAGTTAAACAAACCAAGCTCTCACTCAATGCAGCCACTGCCTATAATCCTCTGGCACCGCCGTTAGCAAATTTTTCGATTCCAAAAACTTTCTACTAAACAATTTAGCGTAGTAGCGCTGGCCCAAGTCGCACAGGCAGGTGACAATCACGTGACCAGGCCCCATCTGGCGGGCGGCCTGCACGGCGCCGGCCACGTTAATGCCGGACGAGGCGCCAACAAAGAAGCCCTCCTCATGCAGCAGGCGGAACGTGTGCTCAACCGCCATTGCGTCGGTGATGTGCAGCGCGTGATCCACAGGTGCGCCAGACAGGTTCTGCGTCACCCGGCCCTGCCCGATGCCCTCGGTGATGGAGCCGTCGCCTTGGCGTTTCAACTCGCCATGGGTGAAATAGTTGTACAGTACGCTGCCCTCAGGGTCCAGTAAGAAGGTGCGCACGTCCGGGTTGCGCTCCTGGGGGTTCCAGGGGATGAAGATAGCTTCAACTACAATTTCACTTAATTTCTGTATCACCCTCTCTTCCCTGTTCTATGTATCTCCCTCTCCCCCTATCTGTATCTACCTCTCCCCAAGTCTGTATCTCCCTCTCCCCCAGTCTGTATCTCCCTCTCCCCCAGTCTGTATCTCCCTCTTCCCCAGTCTGTATCTCCCTCTTCCCCAGTCTGTATCTCCCTTTCCCCCAGTCTGTATCTCCCTCTTCCCCAGTCTGTATCTCCCTCTTCCCCAGTCTGTATCTCCCTCTTCCCCAGTCTGTATCTCCCTTTCCCCCAGTCTGTATCTCCCTCTCCCCCAGTCTGTATCTCCCTCTTCCCCAGTCTGTATCTCCCTCTCCCCCAGTCTGTATCTCCCTCTCCCCCAGTCTGTATCTCCCTCTTCCCCAGTCTGTATCTCCCTTTCCCCCCAGTCTGTATCTCCCGCTTCCCTGTCTGTATCTCCCTCTCCCCCAGTCTGTATCTCCCGCTTCCCTGTCTGTATCTACCTCTCCCCAAGTCTGTATCTCCCTCTCCCCTGTCTGTATCCCCTCTCCAATCTGTTTACACACCAAGCCTTATTCTATTACTCTCAATCCCGTGATGAGCGCGTCATCTGTCACTGCCTGTAGTCTTTATCTATTTTTTATTCAACTGCTCATAAAAACTGTCTGCAAGCTTCTCTAGACCCAAAAGGGGACACTATAGCTACTCTTATCTTAACCGCTCGGGCTAAGCAATTTATTAGAGAAAATTCACACCTTGTACCAGCCCTTACCCTGAAACTGAAATAACTAGGTCGGCTTATCTAAAAAACGATAAGGTAACAGTTTTAGCTAGCCAACAAAATATTACAATTTTCCCTACCTTGAGAAAAGTGCCAACACCGGCCAGTGTACCCCCGGTGCCGGTGGCGAAGGCCACAGCGTCAACCCGGCCCTCGGTCTCCTCCCAGATCTCCGGACCAGTGGTTTCGTAGTGGGCCAGCCTGCATAGAAATTGAGCATAGCGTACTTAGTTGGGGGGTATTTGGGTAGCTATATAGTGAGTAGTTCAAGTATATCCAGATTGTAAAGCAATATTATATGATTCCTATATGGATCTCTACCTCTTGAGAGTCTTAACCAGACGTAAGAATCTCATTCCTTAGTCTGGAATAAAGATTTCATGATAATCTCACCCTTAATTCTAATTAAGCTTAAACCCTACTGAGAATCTCATTTTTAATTCTAATAACCCTTAAATCCCCACGAGAATCTTAACGCTTAGAGCCTTATCGTCATGAGAATCTCACCTTTAATTCTAATTACCCTTAAACCCTAATGAGAATCTCATCATTTAGAGCCTTATCGTCATGAGAATCTCAACACTTAGAGCCTCGTTTTCATGAGAATCTCACCGGTTAGAGCCTCCTCGACCTCATGAGAATCTCACCACTTAGAGCCTTCTCACTCTTCTGAGAATCTCCCCGCCTAGAGGCTCCTCGACCTCATGAGAATCTCACCACTTAGAGCCTTCTCACTCTCCTGAGAATCTCCCCGCCTAGAGCCTCCTCGACCTCATGAGAATCATATCCCTTAGAGCCTCCTCACTCTCCTGAGAATCTCACCGCTTAAAGCCTCCTCACCCTTATAAGAATCTCAGCACTGAAAGTTTCACCTAAAGTCTCAAACAAGAACTAAAGATAGACATGCGCAGCGCCCTTTAAGTCTTATATACTCGTATATTTCTAATAATAAATTTTTACTCCTGATACGCTCCTATCTCGTAAACCAAGCCAATAACCCAAGGGTGCCTGTTGGACTTTAATCACACTTTAACTTAAGTTTAACCGAACAAACGCACAACTAACGTTTCAAGAAAGCTAAAAATTCTACCTGTGATAAGGCACAACTGTAAAAATACACTATACTATATAATTGATAACAGATTCTCAACAGTTGGAAAATGACTGCATGAGACTAGTCTAAGAGCGCAACACGCAGTGTTAGAGTGCTATGATTAAAAAGTAGCGAACAAATATGATGTACACGTTAGCATGTACATGAATGCACAATGCACATAACTGCCCTGACTCATAGTTACAAGGTGTATCAGACGTTTGCTACAGCCAGGGGAGCAAAACTAACAGCAAGAGTATATTAGCATCATGGCCTGTTTCCGTTCTAAATTGATCTGTGATCTGGCATTTCATTCCCTGTGTTTTGTGACTTCCGGATATCTTCAGTAGCTTCCGGGATCTGCGATTTGGCATCTCATTCCCTGTGTTTCGTGACTTCCGGATCTCTTCAGTAGCATCCGGGATCTGCGATCTGGAATCTCATTCCCTGTGTTTTGTGACTTCCGGATCTCCTCAGTAGCATCCGGGATCTGCGATCTGGCATCTCATTCCCTGTGTTTTGTAACTTCCGGATCTCTTCAGTAGCTTCCGGGATCTGCGATCTGGCATTTCATTCCCTGTGTTTTGTAACTTCCGGATCTCCTCAGTAGCTTCCAGGATCTGCGATCTGGCATTTCATTCCCTGTGTTTTGTAACTTCCGGATCTCCTCATTAGCTTCCAGGATCTGCGATCTGGCATTTCATTCCCTGTGTTTTGTAACTTCCGGATCTCTTCAGTAGCTTCCGGGATCTGCGATCTGGCATTTCATTCCCTGTGTTTTGTAACTTCCGGATCTCCTCAGTAGCTTCCAGGATCTGCGATCTGGCATTTCATTCCCTGTGTTTTGTAACTTCCGGATCTCCTCAGTAGCTTCCAGGATCTGCGATCTGGCATTTCATTCCCTGTGTTTTGTAACTTCCGGATCTCTTCAGTAGCTTCCGGGATCTGCGATCTGGCATTTCATTCCCTGTGTTCTGTAACTTCCGGATCTCTTCAGTAGCTTCCGGGATCTGCGATCTGGCATTTCATTCCCTGTGTTCTGTAACTTCCGGATCTCTTCAGTAGCTTCCGGGATCTGCAATCTGGCATCTCATTCCCTGTGTTCTGTAACTTCCGGATCTCTTCAGTAGCTTCCGGGATCTGCGATCTGGCATTTCATTCCCTGTGTTCTGTAACTTCCAGGTCCCAGTATTATCTAAGAATTCCTCCCGTTGACTGTGTCTGGATAAAGAACTGGTTAGCTAGCCCACATACGGCTACACGTAGACCCACGAGTTGGATCTGCAAATACTTATCACGCATATGGTCTCACCTATTAGCGGTATTATCAAACTGATTAGTCCACACGGAGTTCTCCAATCCTTCGGCGAATCGCTTCGCTTGATGATTATAATTATTAGGATCCGTGTAGGCAACGGCCGGTACGGGATACACTGTGGCGCCTAATACTCTTAACAAGTCGATTTTCTCTTTAGACTGAGTTTCAGGCATAAATATGACACATTTATACCCAAGCGCGTTGCACAGGTGAGCCAAACCGATACCGGTATTACCGGCGGTGCCTTCAACCACGGTGCCGCCAGGTTTCAATTGGCCGCGCTTTACCGCATCAGCAATCAGATACAAAGCGGCCCGGTCTTTCACCGAGCCGCCAGCGTTGGCGTACTCGGCTTTAGCAAGGATTTCGCAGCCAGTAGCTTCGCTAACCCGACCCAATCTGATCATAGGCGTACGCCCTACAGCGCCGCGAAGGCCCTGACGAATCAGACTGTTAGCCAGAGTGGACATGCTATTCATAGGTTGATTACTTTAACTTATGTTTATCCAGTCTCAGTTCGGCGCAGAGTCGATAGTAGGTTCACTGAAAAATCAGGATGTCATTGATCTTTAGTACGTTTCATAATGGATGTTTCATTTTGGATAATGATCTTTTATCAAGTAGCTAAATGACTTATAAATTAATTTTCATTGTTTCACCTGGACAGAAAGCACAAAATAGAGTCAAATGACTTGTTGGCATGCTGCAACAGAAAGAACAACAGGGTTTGTAACCCACGGCAGTGTTACGTTAGTTTATACTTTGCCATTAAATATTATAGTCAGCCAATAGGATTTCGCGTATTTGTTTACGTGACTTATGACCCGGCTCAGTTCTGTGGAGGGATAGGGTTGCAGCATTAAAAAGCAACAAGTAGCCATTTTTGACAGAATATAATTAAGCAATCAACAAGACAGACAGCATCGTACGTTTTATATATCGTACAGTTAATAAATAAAAATGTTATAAGCGTTCAGTGCTAAGTGCGTTCAGCGTTTTCTGAATTCAATAGTTAACAGACGATGTTAAATTATAACCACCACGTGGGTGAACTGTGAAGACAGCTCTATCGTCCACGCCCGATGCGACCAGGACCCCGAACTGGATGAGTGACCAGACGCGGCCGAGCTACTGGCACGGACGGCACGCAGCCCAAGGCCTCGGTGCGGCCAGAAAAACCGTCCAGTTCGAGAAGCAGTGGCGGCGACAGGGGGCGACAGCGCTGCAGCTTCTGGCATCGACTGCTGCCACGCAGCTGACGCAACGACGGCGTCAATGTCTCTGAGCGCGGCGGAACAGCGCTCGGATGCAGACCTTTAATCGGACCAAAATAGTAGTCGCAGGACCGCTGGGGACCAGGCGAAAGATTGACACGAAAATCGCACTCGTAATTGTAGCACGATTTTGCTTTCTTTTTATTAGCCTTTCTAGCGCTATTGGTATTGGCTGTCGCACTGAATAGGCTGGATATTGTTGAACTGGTCAGTACAGACGGCGTCTCAACTCGAACTACGCGCTGGCTATGGCTGTCTTGATTCTTTTTTTGATTTCCAAACTGCCAATTGTTGCAGTAGTTTTTCTGCTGCAGCTCTTCGATATTTGACTGGCTTTGCTTCGTTTGAGACCGCGAAATCTCGACAGATTCCGGCAGTTCAAACGCGATGGGATCTCTGACCAGAGATCGGACAGCATCGGCGCTCGGGTACAGCTCAAGATCGTCCTCAAAGTGAGTCAGTAGCTTACCAAAGCTAGAGAACAGACGGCAGGTGAGGCTAATATTGGCTGTTCCTGCCGGCAATAAAGTGATGAGATCACCGGACAAGCTCACGGGGCCGGCAAGACAGGCGTCGCCTTGTGGTCCCGGAGACATACCAGGACAATCGCCATTCGCTGCAACGCCGGTGATGACACTTCTCGATTTCACAGACGGCGATGTAGACTCGTTCTGGCCAAGAGCCGTAGCTAGACGCTCTGCGCTGTCTGTATGCACTGCTGCGCCGGCTTCGGACCTCTCAGCAGCGGTGCCGGTTCGACTGCCGAGCATACAGTTCAAGTGACGCAGCATGATGCGCTACGTATTGATGCACTTAAACCAGTGGCTATTTATATAGCTTTTGACATTTATTTAGACCATGATGTGGTGTTCTTTTGCACGCTGGCAATATTCATTTGTGGTTTGTACAATCTAATAGAGACTTCAATACGACAACAGCCTTAGTTAGTGGCTTCTAAAAGGATTGTCTATGGCAACTCTGTGAGCTCGTCATCTACTAAGAGTAACTAACGTACTTATTAGATGATTTCATGTTTTGCTTCTTAAATGGGATCTACGCTCAAAGCTTAAACGGCCCGAAGTTTTGCTCTAGCCAATTAAAATATAAAAATTAAGATCAGATTGAGAAGTAAAGTTAGATTTCTCAATATTTTTAGCTTCAGAACTTTGCAAAAAAATGGCCATAGGCAAAATAAACTTCCACGCTTGTATTTATTCATCGAAAAAACTACCCAACTTTTTCGTTTGACGACGAAAAAATCAAAATGGCAGAGAGACAAGGATCGCTTCTTCGCTTTTATCTGTCGCTCTCTTCTCCCTCTGTTTAGTCTCTGCATTTCCTTCATCAACTTCTCGGTCTCCGTGCGTTTTTTATCTGGCTTCCGAAAAAAATTTCACCAGTCACTTTGTAACAAAAAATGACAGCAATACGTTCAAAAGTTGGTCATATATTGCTTTCAGAAGCGCCGCCGATGCCGCTGCTGCTGCTGCCGGGACAACAGAAGCTGCTGCTGTGGCCGAGTTTAAATATATTCGACGACTCGGATTCGTCGCTTAGGATTCCGCAGAATCCGTTTCTAGGCAACATGTTGTCGCCAGCGTGCGACAGGCGACCAGTAGAGGACTGCACGGTGACCTCGGACATTCCTCCTGTAGTGGGCGCTGTAGTAGACGGTTGGAACTGCTTCAGTTTCTCGCCGATGGCCAACTTCAATGGCACTTGAAATTCTTTATTAAGCAGCTGTTTCTTATCGCCGCGACTGGTCTCGAGGCTCATCGACAGGTCCAAGCTCAGATTGAGATCATTGAGATCATTAATAGATGACACAGCAACAGATGACATATCTCGATATGACAAATTCAAACAAAGATTAGCAATGTTTTCGCTGTCAGCAGCAGTATCTTTGGTTGATAACCTCTGTTTGGAAGCGGAATCGTTTCTATTAGCAAGGTTAACTTGTTCGTTTGAATCATTGGTCTGATTGAGTAGACAAACGATACGCTTCAAGTTGTCTGCCATGTTGCCGCGAGTAAGTACTGATTAGCTGTCGATCGGTTTTCACAAGTTGCTCTAATTAGTAATTGTATATCTTTTGTGCCTCTTTTACCATTCATTTACCACAGACTATTTTTGACAAAAGCGATTCTACAAGCATTCCCATGAGATAGCTGCCGCCTTGTGGCGAGTCCATGGGCTTAAAGATGGGCGTTGGCGCCATTAAAGATTACCAGCTGCTCAGCGTCCACAGAATATCCAGTTAACCTCAATGTATGACAAATTTTCGACTCGAAAAAGCTGCACCAGCGCGGTGGTTCAGTTCCAATTGTAAAGATCGATATGGACAAGCTGTCTAACTGTCCTTCAAGTTCTGCGCAAGTTGACCTGCCTCGATGTGCACCATCCTTGAGTCCTAGCTGTCAAGAGACTCAGTTCGAACTCATCAAGAAATATCAGGTGTCCACCATGTCTTTTCTTAATCAATTAATTGACTACTTGGATGATAATTCACAGCAAAGAATACAAAAACTGAGATACGAGTTAAGGTAACTGGGGTATATTTTTTAGGCTCTCATTAAGAAAGTATTTCATACTATATATATACATATACATAATGTTGCTGAGATGACAACTGTAGTCATACATCATGCCCAACACCCATCCGAACTATCCAAACCAGATGGGTGAAATGGCTGCCAGCCAAGGTAAGTTGGAAAAAAAATGCAAAAAATTAAAATTTTGGGAAAAAAGAAAGGAGAGGAAGAGAAAGAGAAAAGAAAGGAGAGAGAAGAGAGAGAGGGAAAAGAGGAGAGAGATTAAGAGAAAGAGAAGAAAAGAGTAAAAGGCAAGAAAAGTCATATACAAAGTGAAAATTAAGTTGCAATTGGGGGAACTAAGTCGCAATCAGGAGGAACTAAGTCTCAATTGAGAGGAACTAAGTCGCAATCAGGAGGAACTAAGTCTCAATTGAGAGGAACTAAGTCGCAATCAGGAGGAACTAAGTCTCAATTGAGAGGAACTAAGTCGCAATCAGGAGGAACTAAGTCTCAATTGAGAGGAACTAAGTCGCAATCAGGAGGAACTAAGTCTCAATTGAGAGGAACTAAGTCGCAAATCTGGACAGAACTAAGTTGCACCAGATGGGTGAAATTTTGAAGTTAGGCATGTATGACTGTAGTCTTCTCTTCACAATGCTTCGTGTTTTAGATTAGACTGTCTTTAATAATAGTTAATGCTTGGCTTATCAAGAAAGGGGTTTTACATTGATTAAAAAGAATTTTGAAGATATATCACAAAGCAGTTTGCTTGTTTATCTAATCTAAAGTTTATTTAAAATGATTTATTAGCTTAAAATTATTTTAACACTCAACTTAGATAGTTCAAATATATTTTACATCTTGCTATCAAATCATGACCCAATAGAAAATAATAGAAAATAGAAAATAACTGCCATCTCTATGCCAAAATTATAAAGTAAAAAAACATAATCACAAACAGCAAAATAATTGTGCAAAGTTCTATCATAGACACTTTCTTACATTATTTGAATTCTATAAATGTCAGATGTATAACCTTGCCATAATATGCATCATGGCACAACTTGTATAATTGTTGTCTAATGAAGTAAATATGATATACATGTCATATATGCTAGATACTTATGTGTCCTAATGCTAATATATGGCATAGCTATATTTTTCAATTTTGTTTAGAATGCTAAAATGCTTATATTTGGTTAAGAAAGCCTAATTATTTAAAAAAAGAGGCCTTACCAGATTTTGTACTAAAAAATAAATAATTTTCTTTCTACTTATATATTATTATTTCTCATACTAAAAGTTGAATATATGCATCAAAAAATCTTACATTTTTTAGAAATAACATTACTAATAAATTTGCAAAAAAATTGTCTGTTTAAAATAACAAAATAATTTGAATGTTAAACTTTTCTTTTAAATATACCTAAAAATTCTAATACAATTAGGAACCAAGTTTAGGGAAAGGAGCTCAATTTGTTTTTGTGTTATTCTCAAACTTGCAAATATAAGAATTGGTTATTTACAAAAGGAGTAAAATGTAACTTGGTAGCATAGGTGGGGGCAAAGGGGGCTATCCCCAAGTGACCACCCTCCTACCCCCTTGGGGGTGACTACCCTCCTATCCCTCTGTGGGATGACTCACTGTATTTTTATACTGAGCATGTTATATGCATTTTTGTGAGATTTAAGCAGAATATGCTGCTCTAATTCTAAAAATTCACTGGGAGAGAGAGGTGACCACCCAATCACTGCCCTCTCCCATTTGGAGATACTGCACCACCATTGCTTTAATTGTGCCACCTTTTTGTGCATCACCCCATATCATTGTGTGCTTATATATTTGAGACATAAAGCAAATAAACTCGTTAATAAAGTAAAAAAATATTTCAAAAATAAAATATACCAAAGTAAATATGCATAAAACTATAAATGAATGAACTAATATTTTGAATATTTTCCCAAAAAATCCTATTTCAAAATGCTGGTTGGTTTAGTTTTTGGTTTAGTTTAAAGCACTTAATGTCTTATATTGTTTCTATAAAAAGATTTGTTATTTGTAATTTATTATAAAGTGCAGAATGTTCTATTCTAAATTAGGCAAAACTAGTTTAAAAATTATTTAGTTAAATGTTGAAATGGTGAAAATTTAACCTTATAAGTAGCAAAATAACCTTTGAATTAAAGAAATACTTTTAAAAAATAATTAAAAATTTTTTTTTAATCTTATTAATGCATAAACCAATATATTTTTAGCATGACTTTTGTCTCATATGTCTAATAGACAAAAAATAAATATTTGTGATATAACTTATCATTTGACTTATTTGTTAGTGGTAATATTAATTTTTTTACTTTTTTTAACTTTTTGGCAAATTTAATGTCATCATTTTAATTTTAAATCTAAAGGGCATAGCTATTAAATATTAGAACTGTATACTTATACTACTATAAAATAAAAATATGGTTCAATATGCTTGCTTGTTTTGTTAAAAATCCTTATTATTTATTTTATGAATTCTAATTTAGCCAGTTTTTGCACTTTTAAAGATTAATAATTTTTTATTTTAAAATAATATTATGTTTATTTATTTTGTCTTTTTAAACTTGGAAATTTTGATATAATGCATATGCCCCTAGGACTTAGATATAAAATAATGATTACTTAGCCATTATATATATTATATATAAATAATATATTATATATTTTAGTAACAAATGACTATATGCTAATAAGGCATTTTGCCGTTTTGGTGAGAAGTTTCATCTATACCAAATTTATTTGACATAAAAGCCATTTTTAGACTTATGCTTTTATGTTTTGTTTAGATAAGATAGCCATATAGGCCCCTCCTAAGCCTACACAATGTATATAATTTTATATTAAGCCTTATGGATGGCAATTTTCATATTTTCCACTCTAAATATTTTATTTGCCATTATAGCCACTCATAGGTA
Organism: Macrostomum lignano; assembly: GCA_002269645.1. Classification (NCBI taxonomy): domain Eukaryota; kingdom Metazoa; phylum Platyhelminthes; family Macrostomidae; genus Macrostomum; species Macrostomum lignano. The sequence goes on from NIVC01000040.1 coordinate 419,451, forward strand.
GTATGGCAGGACACCTTCTGGCACTTTGGGTTATCATTCTTGCTGCCAAACTACAAGCTACCATTGAACTATGTAACTTGGAATCTTGGATCTAAATAATGATAGGCTAGTTGCCTTAGTGTCAAATGTTGACATTGCCAAATATATACCAGCTATCAAAGTACTAAGGGCCTATTTGCTGCAAAATAGCCTAGACTGCGGTACCTGCAATATCCCAATGTCTCTACAATGCCATGCAAGACAAGACTGCATTGATAGCTAGTAGCCTAGTATTAGCTAGTCCTATAAGACATGCAGATACAAATGCTATTAGTTTATCTAATAGGGCTTGTTCTTTAAGAGAAACTATCTGTTACTAGCATAGCTTAGTGAAATTAGGCCTATTTACTTTTATGTAAAGGATCGAAAGCTTGCCAATGTGAACAAGGAGGCTTGACTATTGACTTGGCCACAATGCTTCTATGCCTATGGACTGACTAGTTTAACTTTAACTTTAGTATCCAACAATAACATTCATTAATGGTGACTCCTTAGCTTCTAACCCCTACGACTTTGTAGGCTAATTCAGTTTTGTAATATGGTGATTTATTATTAAAAAATAATTAAGAGGAGGAGCAAGAAACATGAAGATTTCTTGCCATACAACTTAAAGTTCCAATGGAATCTATAATAGGGCCCTAGTTAATATGGCCTACTTATTTGAATAAGCCTAGCTTTGCTAGATAAATATAGGCCTAGGTATTAAGATAAAATTTATAATGCTGAGCTTAAAGTCTATTGATTAAAAATTAAAAATATAAATAGGCCTAACTATTGCAAGAGTTTGAGCTAGGCCCCACTTCATCCCAGCCTCAGTCAGTTCTAGGCCCCCCTACTAAAGCCAGATGTTTATTATTGTTCCAGAATATATTAGAAAATAAAGGGAAATATATTGCTAAAATTTTTCATATAAATATAATTACAAATTACATAGTTATCCGGTAAGCCTGTGTCTTATGTTTCAGTTTCACTAGCTGCTCTGCTCGCAACTCATACTTAAAATAGTCGGCAATTTGGGAATCCATAGGCCTATAACTTTATTACCTATGGTCTAACCTAGGCATGCATGCAAAAATGTTCTTCATGATCTTTTGATTTTGAAAGTAAGATGCCTGCATAGTCGGAATATTTAGGCCTATATTGTATCAATATCAATTTGTAGGCCTTTGTAGGCCTAGTTAAAGTTGTATAGGTCGATCAAGCTAGAGAATGAAATGCAGAAAACTTAGTGGTAATATAATATTTAAAAGTCTATATTGTTTTGTATTACTGTAATGTACTTAATTCATAGTTTAATTTACTTTGCATCTTTATTCTATTACAATTTGTTTTTTTCCTTAGGCCCAGCTCTTATTCTAAAGTCGGGTCCTTCGATCAATCGATCTTTAATAATTCTTCTCTCCTGCAGGTCGCGCTGATCATCATCCTCTATTAAGATTAAAAAATGGCTTTATCTAGGATGTATCATACGGAATTAAGTAAATATACCTTACAATAAGGACCACTGCGGTACAGCAGAACGTAAAACTCGACGATATCGTAATTGTTAGGCCTATTTCCTGGACAAAGATAGGAAAGAGCATTGCATTACGAAATAAATGATTGCATTTGTTTATGCTATTGCTAATATATTTACGAGCAGGTATAATTTCATATATTACATGTAGTTCCCACAATACATCCGTCATACATACACAAAATTAGTGCATACAGCTTTGAGCTCATGATAATATATATATATAGCGACACAGAGTAGCACACAAGACACAAAGAGATCTAGTTGACTAGGCGCGGACGCATTCGCAGAACAATCGAGAGGGGCAAGTCATGGCGGACTGGGGGCTGAGCCCAATGGCCTGCAAGTCAGTCAGAAACGTACGTATCATTTAGCGTCACAGATTGGCCTTGTCATGGCCACGCGGCGCAGGCGCTCAGTGGGTTGATGCAGGAGAGCCTGCGCCAGAGGATTTTGCTCGCCGCGGCCGTGGCTTCTTAGGCAGTGGCCAAGAAACATCTGACGGCGTTTACGGATAGTGCAGCTGAGCGCGGGAACACCAGCGTGAGTCATCAGGTCCCATCAGGCCCCAGGGCATAGCGGAGCAGCGACCTGTAGTGAGCATCCAGGGCTTGCTGTCGCGTCGCAGTCATTGGCACAGCCTCCATGCCATATAGGAGAATCGGCTCAATGGCAGTGCGGAAAAGGCGCATCTTTAGGTCGTCGTCGCGCGAGCGGTTGAATTGAAGACACTCCTGAGCATGCGTGCCGCACGCCAGGCCTGAGTCCTCCTGTCAGAGACAATGGTGTCGGGGCTCAAGACAAGGGAGCCGAGGTAGCGGAAGTCCTCGCACACATTGACGACTTCTCCATTTGGAAGAGCTAGCGCAGGGGTAGTTGCAGTGCCCACGTGGAGCACCTCAGTCTTGGATGCGTTGATCACCAAGCCAACTCGGGTGCCCTCTTCGTAGAGTCTATAGACAGAGCCCGTTGGTTGGGCAGCAGCCGGATCGCGAAACAGAAGGGCAATGTAGTCAGCATAGACGAGAGCAGGCAGCGAGACGGCGGGATGTCGGGAGCTTCGGCGTGAGACCAGCACATAGCCATCATCTTCACACAGGCATCGGCGAAGAACATAGTCTACCACAACAATGAAGAGTAGTGGAGCCAGCGTGTCGCCCTGAAGGACGCCGGAAGTTGTGCTGAATTCTTCAGTGGGGCCGTCGCTCGACTGAACAAACGCTCTTGAATCGCTGTACAAGTCCATCACAGCAGCTACATGTACAAGTTCGGAAGGAACGCCATAGTAGGACAGAATCCATGGAAGTGCAGGTCTGGATCAACGCGACCTGCAGGAGAGTCGAACGCTTCTCTCCTGCAGGTCGCGCTGATCATACCTTACAATAAGGACCACTGCGGTACAGCAGAACGTGAAGAAACATAGAGCTCATGAAATAAGCGTATAATATGAATACTAGGAAAATGAAACTCTACACAGCTAAAATACAAGAGTAAAATTCTGTGTGTGGTAAATAAAAAATGATAATCGTCACTGTCCCAGCTTAAATGCAATCATTTATTTTGTGATGAAAACATGATTTTTTCCTAACTTTGCAGAATATTGATTACGAGAAATTGGCCACACTAAAAACAATACACTATCCTAAAGTTTTTCGTCCTGTTATACCAGTGGTCCTAATTTATTGTGATAGTAAAGAACACGAGGCGCTTCAGGTAGTACTCGTAGGTAGATTAATTGTATATCCGTATTTGTAGATCAATTGATTACTTTTTTATCAACCTCACATTACAAGTGCATATGGGTCCTAATGCGAAAAGCAGTTATGTACAGTAACATTCTATATTATGTTAATGTAGATTAGTCTTTCTACAGCTAGTGTACGTCCGCAATCCGCATTAAAATAACAAGTTTTGATTTACTAAAATTACAAATGAAACATCAGAGATATATATTTTTTGTTTAACTAAATATTATAGTAATGGATTTTTGCGTAGCGGTTATAAGTATAGATTTTATTTTTTATTTCGCGTTTAGATTCAAAACAACACTAAATAAGCATAAGAAGTAAACAGAGAAGCATTAAGCAGATTACACAGTCATCTCTTTCAGCGGTTATTTTTAAATGGTTTTATAAGGTAAATATAATGATAGCAAGTACGTACGGTTTATACCGGATTATTTAATAAATAGATAAGCATACTAAGACGCACAAAATTTCTTGTTTAAGAGATACAGAAAATAGTAGAGCGTTCGTAATATTTTGCGATGTTAACTAACTTAAAATAATTATGATTTAATAAGCGAATGGTGAAAAAAACAGAAAGATTGTAATAATTGGTTACCATTCCGATGATTCTTATTATTACTATGAAATAATCGTAAATAAATCAGCGAGCAATGAACAATCATTTAAACTGCCTAATAAACTTTTTAACTACAACAATGACAGATGACTCTGCTTACCACAGAAACTTCCCATTGCGAACACAACAATCCAATTCATAACAAACATAAGGATAAACTCCCAAGCTGCTTTCCGTATCGAACTGTAAAAACGTAAGGCGAAATTAGCAATAAGAAAATTGCAAAAAATACACACAGTGCCAGCGAAAACAACTAAATGGATCAAGCCGCAGGCAAGCAGATTCATTAATTTCTAAACTAAAGTTGTGAAAAATTCATATTTAAAGTGTAGTTATAATACTAAAGTTTGAAAACAGAAAATATTGACAGCTTGTCAAATAAAAGTAATGCTCGACCTTTCTGATTATATTGTAGTTTTCTCCAAAATTATCTGAAAAGTTTCGCGTCAATAATTTGATTTTTTCCAAAAAACTAACGTAGACGAGCTTTCAATATAATCTGATTATTATATAATATTATTGAAAATAGCCTATAGCACAATGAAATAAATTAATGAATTTTTCTAATAAAATATTTATCTAAGCGAAATAAATAAAGCAGCGAACCGAGAAAAAAGCTTATAAATTTTCTCAAATCGAGAAAAGCTATTGAAAACCGACGTCGAGGTATGGGGCGAAAAACGAGTAAGTTTTAATTGTTTGTTTTTTTATTCAAATGATTCGGGCATAAAAAGAAGGAAGAAGCGAAACAGCGGGTTTCTGTGCGCGCCAAAAAATTGCAGAATCATATTAGTAGCTAATAAGTTTTATTAATGTCCTCTTCTGCCGCCAAGTCATTCGGTTTTTAATCAGTCTAGATAGGGCCTGAAAATAAGATGTTTATGTGTGAGTGGTTGCGTTAATTGGGGCTATGGGGCAGGTAGGGAGTGAGGTGGGTGTTAATTGGGGCTATGGGGGCAGGTAGGGAGTGAGGTGGGTGTTAATTGGGGCTATGGGGGCAGGTAGGGAGTGATGCGGGTGCTAATTGGGGCTTGGGAGGGCAGGTAGGGATTGAGGTGGGTGCTAATTGGGGCTTGGGAGGGCAGGTAGGGAGTGAGGTGGGTGCTAATTGGGACTTGATAGGGCAGTTAGGGAATAAGGTAGAAATAAACCAAAAGTGTGTTAAATCCTCTCACCATATAAATAATTATTTTCAAGCCGCTATAGCAAACACAGGGCAGGCGGACGAACAGATGAAGACCAGAATTTATTCGGATCAGTTGGTGGTACCTGAAATGCGTGTGTTTATTTAAGTAAATCAATGCTACATTAAATAAATTGATATTTTTCAACCGCCTGAAAGCATAATTTTCAAAATCATGCAACTTGGTTATTTAATAACATTAATTATACTAGCTCTGTAATTTAGTACCTAAATTCAGCAAAGCAATAATCACGATAACATGTACATTAGTAATTTAACGACTAATTTAAGAGCATTAATAATTTAAGCCAGTTTCAACCAATCAGAGACAGATATATAGGTACCAATAAAATTATGACAGACAAATAATGCTAGTAAATAATGTGCGTTTAATTAGGCTGTGCATATCCGTTAGTTTTGCGTGTAGTGTGGCATGATAGAAAATCGGTGTAGGAGATTTCAGGTGATTTGAGAAATCAGTTAAGGATTGTTGGGAATTGAGTACAATGCCCTCGCGTATACCTGATTGCATTCTCAGATGTTAAACAGCGACAAAATTTCACTATTTGGCATCGCTATTTATGCTAATTAATTAATTTCTTCTTCTTGTTGCGACGCTTTTTCTTTCCACCCTGCTGCTGCTGCTGCTGTTCATCTTCTTCTGCCGGCTGAGTTTCGGCTTCATCGTCTTGACCAGCAGCTGACGCCATGGCGGCGGAAGCTTCATCAGGGTTTGCTTCATTTTCCGGAACACTCGAAACAGTCTGAGCGGGCTTCGGCTCTTCCTGCTCTACTTCCGGTTGCGCTTCCTGTTCTACTTCCGGTTGCGCTTCCTGCTCTACTTCCGGTTGCGCTTCCTGCTCTACTTCCGGTTGCACTTCCGGCTCTACTTCCGGTTGCACTTCCGCCTCTAATTCCGGTTGCGTTTCCTGTTCTACTTCCTGCTCTACTTCCGGTACAGACTGCGGCGACGCTTCAACTAGCGGCTGCTGTAGCTGAATCGCCTCGACCGGAGCTGCTTGTGTCGCATAAATCGAAGTATGGACTTTGTTGATTTGCACATCGAATTGGGAGTTTATTGTTTGATTTATAAAAAGATAAAAAGGGAAGCTGGGTAGGGAAATATAATGGGATAATTATCTGAGTACTGCAAACGGTGAGGTGTAGCAAAATAAACTGTAATATTAACTGGATAAAATATGTAATATCACAATAAATTAATAAAGTAATACGGGTGACTACATGTGCTAGATACGCGGGAGGCGGGTGACCAATGCAGCCAATGCAATAATATAACAAATGACAACACAAAAGTGACTAATAAACTAGCTTAAAATAATCAAACACAAACACGAAAACTATTGTTAAACTTTAGCTACTAATAGTAGGCTAATTAAACTACGGTGCATGGCATTCCATCGCTAGTGAGTTACGTTGGAAACAAAACCATTTTAGGCGCGAAAATTTATTTTTTCACGGCTAATTCCTATTGTTCCTTGGTAGATTTTTAGGACACACACGTTTTTCTTGACAGACAGGCACAGACAGACAGAACAAAACAGACAGACAGACAACCGCGGAGACAGCCGCTCAGCACTCGGGCATCCGGCTGCTACCTTCCACCGCCTTCAAAGCATCCCGGATGGCGTCGTCAACAATGCGATCGGCGGCAATTCGCAGATCGGCTTCCCGACCGTCTCCCTCGACGTCGCCGTCGTCGTCGTCGTCAACCAAGCTGACAACCTCGCGCCTTGTCCTGGTGATGACGCGGCGCTTAACAACACTGCCATCGGGCAGCTCCTCCTCAGTCTCCGTCACCTCCTCATCAACTTCATCATCGGCGCGTTCGACATCATCACCCCGACAATCGGCCTGGACAACGGCGCCGGAGATGTCCGGGTCGCAGCCTTCGGCCACGATTCGTTCGGTGACCTCTTGAACTACGCGACGCTTGACGATCCGACGACGCACAATGCCACCGTCTGGCAGCGGCTCCTCGTAGTCGGAGACTTCGACGAACTCCTGAGCAGGCTTGGAGCTGATCAGCTCGCGGCACACCGTCAGGCTGTGCCGATGATCTGCGTTGATTGAAAAAAAAACGAATCGGTTTGAAAATTTTAACTACTATAAGTAGTTTCCGCTAGAAAATCAAAATATTACCGGTACAACAGGGTCTTTTAGGTTTATGGAGGCTCTACTCTTTTTGAACTGCATAGCTTGTACTGCCATGTGAACCATATTAGGGAATAGCGGCCAGTATTCGACTCCGGTCCAGATTCTGATATGCAAATGTCCACGCCTGTCCATGTCATGTCTCCCCGTCTACTCTTTTAATATCTACTTTTTCTAATACCCATTGTCTACTCTTATTTATATACTTTGTCTACTCTTCTAATTTCCTTTGTCTACTCTTCTAATTTCCTTTGTCTACTTTTAATCTCTCATTGTCTACTCTTCTTAATCTCCATTGTCTACTCTTCTTAATCTCCCTCGTCTACTCTTCTTAATCTCCCTTGTCTACTCTTCTTAATCTCCCTTGTCTACTCCTCTTAATCTCCCTTGTCTACTCTTCTTAATCTCACTTGTCTACTCCTCTTAATCTCCCTTGTCTACTCCTCTTAATCTCCCTTGTCTACTCTTCTTAATCTCCCTTGTCTACTATTCTAAACTTTATTGTCTAGTTCCGCATCTCCCTAGTCTGCTGCTCCTCTCTCCCTCCCTCTAAACCTCCGCGACTCCACTCTCTTACCTCAGTCTAATTACAAAGTGAGACAATAAAATTAAAAAGCATCATATTTTCGGTGATGGTGCGTAAAGATGTTTAGATATCACGATACTGTTTTAAACTCTTTAGGAAGCCTGCCTCAGTCAATAAACGTTGCCTATAAGATTTGTCTGTACAATATACTAAGGTGAATCGATAGGGTGACGCAGAAATTAAAGAAAGTGCTTGCTGTACTTTTATATAGTGTACAAAGCACACAGAGTGCAGTTGAAAAAACCCAAAGAGCTTGCATTGGAATACAAACTAAATATAGTTTGCTAAAGTCGCCTAAATATGATTTCAGTTTTATCGCTTTCAAGAAACATTCGCGGCACATACTACTTATGTATTAATTCTATGAAAACGGCAAACTGTGAGTGGTTGTCGCTCTAATTCCTAATTTCCCATAGGAGAAACTGATTGCTCACTCAGTTTGATCAATCAAATTAAACTACAAACGACCTATATTATTTTAAACAACATTAATTAAAACAAAACTGACGAAAGATCCGTGATATGATGACGCTCTGGCTTTGAGGATACTGTTGATCAATGAATGAGATGATTACATCAACTGCAAAGCTAATCACCGAACTAATCTATGACACATTTATTAGCCAGTGTTTATAAGAAAGTTCCTACAAATAACGAAACAGGGCGCTTATTTAGAAAACTTAAAATAAGAAATCACAGTTCTGTTTTAAGGAAAAGCAAGGGGCAACCAACTGACCTGCAGACAACGACAATTTCTTTTAAAATTTAATTTCAAGTAGCTAACTGGACGGCTTTCAGGATAGATGGTAGTTTGATTTGTTTGATGGCGAGAGACTGCCCTTGACCAAATAATTCAATTTGAATTTTGCGAACTGTCTGCCTGCCTGCCTGCCTGTCGGTCTGTCTGTATGTCTGTCTTCCTGTCTGTCTGTCTGTCTGTCTGTCTGTCTTTCTGCATGTCTGTCTGTCTTTCTGTCTGTCTGTCTGTCTGTCTGTCAGTCTGTCTTTAGTGTCTGTCTGTCTGTCTGTCTGTCTGTCTGTCTGTCTGTCTGTCTGCCTGTGTCCATAATCTACTCACACAAAAAGCCAGCTTCTATAGCTAATCAGACAGAACAGGCAATGCTAAATCTGCGCACATGCATGTGTACGCGCAGTAGGAGACGCCACAAAGTATTGGGAAGAAGTGCGAACAGAATTTTATAGGTTAAAAAATTGCCCAACACATCTTGGCGCAAGTCTGTTTATAATTGAACAGTTATTTAAGCTACTGTAAGTAGTTATTCTAAACAATTGGCGGTATTCAAGTTAATAAAACATATAGGCCTCACAGACACAGTCAGGGAACTGAGGCACAGACAGATGCTGGCCACATAAGCTATGGTTCTGTAAATTGTGGAGGGCAATAAAAAAGTGAAATAGTTTTACTTTTACAAATATTTTTCTAGCAGAGAAAATCTATTTAAATTCCAAAGCCAGCGAGGGGGGGGAATCATACGAGTAGATTCGTTTGTGTTTAAATTTTTATTCGCAAATAAGTAGTGCACATTTTGTTTACTGCTAGTAGTAGCATAGGAAATAAACAATATAATATAATGTAGTATTGAAAAGTCGATATATACTACTGATAGAATGCAAGCATATAAAATTAGTTATTGAAAAAACGCTCAAACTACTTAAATAAAAAGATGTATATAGAGCTTACCTAATAGAAGAGCAGATCTGACCGACTCTTCACCCTTATGGACATCATTAGTAGACACAGAAGCACCGGAAGCCAACGGCCAAGTTAAGCCAAAATGTTGATCTTGTTGTTGTTGTTGCTGTTGCAGAAGTTGTCTAGTATCTAGATCTCGATATTGATCATCCATCAATCCATCAATCACTCAATCAATCAAAATTCACCCGCATACTGAATTCAAAACATGCATGTGCCAACAAGCCTTTTTTTAATAAAATAAGAAATTTAGAATTTTATTAAAATATTTTTAAGAAGGAACAAACAATTCAGTAGTTAGTGCTTTAAGAATAGCAAGAGGAATATAAAGTGTGCTTTATAAAATTTAAAATTTAATGAGGAGATGACACTCTGTGTGATAGCTGTATAAGTAATAAGGATTATTTTTATTGATAAAGCCTTTCTCACCATCTTTCTCACCGCCTTCTTGCTGGTTGTCTGGTGGTTAAAATTAAAAAATGAAACTTTATTGTGGGCGCCTTAGGGATTTTAGGATTTTAAAATCGGGATTTTGGGATATTAGTAGGATCGGAATATTTGGGAATTAAGGATTGGGATATTTGTGATTTTGAGATTGGGATAATTGGGGATTTGGGGATTGGGATATTTGGGATTTCAGGATTGGGATATTTGGTATTTGGGGATTGGGATATTTGGGATTTCAGGATTGGGATATTTGGTATTTGGGGTTTGGGATATTTGGTATTTGGGGATTGGGATATTTGGTATTTGGTGATTGGGATATTTGGGATTTCAGGATTGGGATATTTGGGATTTCAGTATTGGGATATTTGGTATTTGGGGATTGGGATATTTTGGATTTTACGATTGGGATATTTGGGATTTCGGGATTGGGATATTTGGTATTTGGGGATTGGGATATTTGGTATTTGGGGATTGGAATATTTGGGATTTCGGGATTGGAATATTTGGGATTTCGGGATTGGGATATTTATGATTCCGACTAAATGAAAAATAATAACCACTAACAAATAAAACTCCTACCAAGATCCTCTTGCTCCTGCTCGTGGCGCTGCAGATCATCCTGACGCTCCATAACGCCCTCAGCGAATTGCCTGGCCTCTTCTTTGAGTCGGGCTTCGTCGTCGGCGTCTTCCGCTCGTTCGGCGGGCGACGGCGGCGGCGTGTGGCGCTGCGGCGGCGCCGTGTGGCTCACTGGGGCGGCCTGGGGCGTGTCGACTTCTGAGCACGACCGAATCAGAAAAGGGATAGAATTGTTAGCTGTGGACGTTTTACTGTTTGCAATGGATAGAATAGATTTGTTATGGGCTACTGCTGGCCCGTGACTTGCTGTTCGTTAGTTCTGAGTGTTTTGGATTCTAGAATTGGGGGTCAATGGGATTCTAGAGTTGGGGATCATTGGGGATTTTAGAATTGGGGGTCAATGGGATTCTAGAATTGGGGGTCATTGGGATTCTAGAGTTGGGGATCATTGGGGATTCTAGAGTTGGGGATCATTGGGGATTCTAGAATTGGGGATCATTGGGATTCTAGAATTGGGGGTCATTGGGATTCTAGAGTTGGGGGTCATTGGGATTCTAGAATTGGGGGTCAATGGGATTCTAGAGTTGGGGATCATTGGGGATTCTAGAATTGGGGATCATTGGGATTCTAGAATTGAGGATCATCGGGATTCAAGGATTGGGGATCATTGGGATTCTAGAATTGAGGATCATCGGGATTCAAGGATTAGGGATCATTGAGATTCTAGAATTGGGGATCATTGGGGATTTTAGAATTAGGGATTTAGGGATTTAAGAATTAGGGATCATTGGGATTCAAGGATTGGGGATCATTGGGATTCTAGAATCGGGGATAATTGGGATTCTAGAATTGGGGATCATCGGGATTCAAGGATTGGGGATCATTGGGATTCTAGAATCGGGGATAATTGGGATTCTAGAATCGGGGATAATTGGGATTCTAGAATTGGAGATCATTGGAAATTCTAGAATCGGGGATAATTGGGATTCTAGAATCGGGGATAATTGGGATTCTAGAATCGGGGATAATTGGGATTCTAGAATTGGGGATCATTGGAAATTCTAGAATCGGGGATAATTGGGATTCTAGAATCGGGGATAATTGGGATTCTAGAATCGGGGATAATTGGGATTCTAGAATTGGGGATCATTGGGGATTTTAGAATTGGGGATCATTAGGGATTCAAGGATTGGGGATCATTTGGAATCTAGAACTGGGGATCATTGGGGATTCTAGAATTGGGGATAATTGGGATTCTGGAATTGGAGATCATTGGGGATTCTAGAATTGAGGATCATTGGGATTCAAGGATTGGGGATCATTAGGATTCTAGAATTGGGGATCACTGGGATTCAAGGATTGGGGATCATTAGGATTCTAGAATTGGGGATCATTGGGATTCAAGGATTGGGGATCATTGGGGATTTTAGAATTGGGGATCATTAGGGATTCAAGGATTGGGGATCATTTGGAATCTAGAACTGGGGATCATTGGGGATTCTAGAATTGGGGATCACTGGAATTCAAGGATTGGGGATCATTGGGATTCTGGAATTGGGGATCATTGGGATTCAAGGATTAGGGATCATTAAGATTCTAGAATTGGGGATCATTGGGGATTCTAGAATTGGGGATAATTGGGATTCTGGAATTGGAGATCATTGGGGATTCTAGAATTGAGGATCATTGGGATTCAAGGATTGGGGATCATTAGGATTCTAGAATTGGGGATCATTGGGATTCAAGGATTGGGGATCATTAGGATTCTAGAATTGGGGATCATTGGGATTCAAGGATTGGGGATCAATAGGGATTCTAGAATTGGGACCACAGAGATTTACGATCTAGACAGACAAATTTCATAGTTTATGTTGCTATTCTTGTCTTAATAACGCTTTGAAAAACGTCAGAGTTCACATGCACTGATCGTATTGTCGAGTTCAAACTGAGCATGCTTTTAAATTTTGAATGAGTTATTTTCAGCACATAAAATGTCATCTTGAACTTCTTTAAGGACAGACAAATTAATGTAGATTTCCATATCGATGACCAGCATTCAAAGACTGTTTAATATTGTTGATCAACGAAGAATTCCGATAAAAAACATGTTGGTTCAAACTGTCGTGCGACACAACAAACAAGAAAAAAACTGCTTTTACGAGATTAAAAAGTTGGTGCAACAATGCAACTTTGCAAGGCAGGATATAAGAAAAAAGAAACGGTGAAGTCTATGCTTATCTATAAAATTGTTATATTTTTGTTAATTTATTGAACTAAACTGGAGTGACAGTGAGTAAAGTACTGAGTAGAGAGAGGGTGAGAGGGAGACAGCAGAGAGATGGAGACAGTAAAGAGGGAGACAGCAGATATGGTGAGAGGGAGACAGCAGAGAGGCTGAGAGGGAGACAGCAGAGAGGCTGAGAGGGAGACAGCAGAGAGGCTGAGAGGGAGACAGCAGAGAGGGTGAGAGGGAGACGGCAGAGAGGCTGAGAGGGAGACGGCAGAGAGGCTGAGAGGGAGACAGCAGAGGGTGAGAGGGAGACAGCAGAGATGCTGAGAGGGAGACAGCAGAGATGGTGAGAGGGAGACAGCAGAGAGGATGAGAGGGAGACAGCAGAGAGGCTGAGAGGGAGACAGCAGAGAGGCTGAGAGGGAGACAGCAGAGGGTGAGAGGGAAACAGCAGAGAGGCTGAGAGGGAGACAGCAGAGGGTGAGAGGGAGACAGCAGAGAGGCTGAGAGGGAGACAGCAGAGAGGCTGAGAGGGAGACAGCAGAGAGGCTGAGAGGGAGTCAGCAGAGGGTGAGAGGGAGACAGCAGAGAGGCTGAGAGGGAGTCAGCAGAGGGTGAGAGGGAAACAGCAGAGAGGTTGAGAGGGAGACAGCAGAGAGGCTGAGAGGGAGACAGCAGAGGGTGAGAGGGAAACAGCAGAGAGGTTGAGAGGGAGACAGTAAAGAGGCTGAGAGGGAGACAGCAGAGAGGCTGAGAGGGAGACAGCAGAGAGGGTGAGAGGGAGACGGCAGAGAGGCTGAGAGGGAGACGGCAGAGAGGCTGAGAGGGAGACAGCAGAGGGTGAGAGGGAGACAGCAGAGATGCTGAGAGGGAGACAGCAGAGATGGTGAGAGGGAGACAGCAGAGAGGATGAGAGGGAGACAGCAGAGAGGCTGAGAGGGAGACAGCAGAGATGGTGAGAGGGAGACAGCAGAGGGTGAGAGGGAAACAGCAGAGAGGCTGAGAGGGAGACAGCAGAGGGTGAGAGGGAGACAGCAGAGAGGCTGAGAGGGAGACAGCAGAGAGGCTGAGAGGGAGACAGCAGAGGGTGAGAGGGAGACAGCAGAGAGGCTGAGAGGGAGACAGCAGAGAGGCTGAGAGGGAGACAGCAGAGAGGCTGAGAAGGAGACAGCAGAGGGTGAGAGGGAGACAGCAGAGAGGCTGAGAGGGAGACAGCAGAGGGTGAGAGGGAAACAGCAGAGAGGTTGAGAGGGAGACAGCAGAGGGTGAGAGGGAGACAGCAGAGGGTGAGAGGGAGACAGCAGAGAGGCTGAGAGGGAGACAGCAGAGAGGGTGAGAGGGAGACAGCAGAGGGTGAGAGGGAGACAGCAGAGATGCTGAGAGGGAGACAGCAGAGATGGTGAGAGGGAGACAGCAGAGAGGGTGAGAGGGAGACAGCAGAGAGGCTGAGAGGGAGACAGCAGAGAGGCTGAGAGGGAGACAGCAGAGAGGTTGAGAGGGAGACAGGTGAGGGTGAGATAGTGATAGTTAGAATTCCGTCTAAGACGCTACTGTCCTGAAGGGTAGCACAATTAGTCCGTTATTACAGAATGAAAAGCGCCAAGGCAATAAACGAAAACTAAAAAAACAAACAGACTGCACAACAGATCAATATCGAACTGAATTACAAAGAAAATAAAAGCTGAAAGATGCACCGCCCTCAATGTAGCGAGCGAAAGGCGACAATAGCTCTACTTGTAGTAGTACAAACCTTCGTCACCCTCAGGCGCCATAGACATGGCAGGCAACGAGTCCAATTTGCCTAGCAACTCTTCAACCGCTGCGGGGTCTTCTACAGCTGGTTCGCGACTAAGAGCGGTAATGTCCTCTTCTTGTACGGCTTCTTTGTTGTTTGATTGGGGATTATTGGGCAATTCAAGTTGAGAAGGATCCAGTGGAGATACGAATACGTTGTTAAATCGACAGGACTGGATCAATATCGAGGATTATTCTAATCCAAAAACAGGTTATATTAGGCATCATTTGGGATTCCAGGTTGGGGATCATAGGATTACAGATCAGAGAGCATGGGATTCCAGATTGGGGATCATGGGATTCCAGATTGGGGGTCATGGGAATTAGGGATCATAGGATTCCAGATTGGGGATCAAGAGAATTAGAGATCATAGGATTCCAGATTGGGGATCATGGGAATTAGGGATCATAGGATTCCAGATTGGGGATCATGGGAATTAGGGATCATAGGATTCCAGATTGGGGATCATGAGAATTAGAGATCATAGGATTCCAGATTGGGGATCATGGGAATTAGGGATCATAGTGAGGTGCCGGGCGTGTTTTGATGTACTGCACTGCACCTGACTCACCTGAGTCCAATTATGAGTAACTCTAACTAGCCAGCCAGCCTAACTAACCAAACCGGCCTACTCCGGTGTACGCTGCTCTGCGTACTTTTTCTCTCTCTCCCCCTTGACATGATAATATTCAGTAGTGATCGATTCTGAGTTTTAAGCCCACTTACTTGTTGTCTTTTAAGCCTATATATTGGTCTCGCCACCTACCACCTCGTATCTCACAATCATTGCAATAATTCGCTCATCTCAAATACACAACTTCGTACTTGACTCAAACCAAGCCCACGGGCGGCCTTGTCATCGTTTACTGGGCGCGACTTGACAATGGCGTCGCAAGCAAACAACTCCGAACTAAACTTGGATGACCCAGACACAGCCGAAGCCTGGCTGCTCAGCTTTGCGGCTGCCGCACGAACCAAGAAACTGACGGACACAGAAGAAGATCGGCAGATCACCGATCTATTCCTCGCCAGGGCAGGTCTCAAGGCACTGAGAACGCTGTCCCTCATGGCTGCCCCGACCAGCCTGGAGAAAAAAACATTTGAACAAATTCGAGACATCATCAAGGAGACAATCCGGCCCAAGAAGCGCCTCGATATTGCCGAACGAGCAAAATTCCTCGCCCTCAGGCAGGACCCAAGCGAAAGTGTCGCCTCCTACTACCGCCGACTCCGTGCAGCAGCGGCTACGTGTAGCTTTGAGAAGCTCGGGACGAAACAGTCAAGCGAGGACGAGCTCATCACCATGCGGCTCGTGGACGGACTCGCCTCTGTGGACCACAAACATAGACTGTTGGAGAGAATGCAAGCTACCGACATGCTGCTGAACGAGGTGCTGCAAACACTTGAGCAACTTGAGCAAATCCGCTGCTACAACACCAGCACCGGGGCCGCTGCCAACACCGAGGCCAGCATCGCCTATGCAGGGCGGCGCGGCACGCCCCACAGCCAGCGCCGGACACCAGACCACCGAGGAACATCAGCAAGACGAAGTGCCAATATTGCGGCGGTTTGCACCAGCAAGGCGCATGCCCTGCGTTCGGCAAGCGGTGCACCGCCTGCAACAAGAAAAACCACTTTGCTGCCGTATGCAGGTCCCGCACCGTGCATCTAGAGACCTGGGAGGAGAACGAAGGCGCCGAGATGGAGCGAGATACTGCCAACGTCTTCGTCATCAGACCGAAGCGCAGAGAGCGGAACGGCATCTTCCGGCAGGTAAAAATCAACGGCAAGGAGCTGCAAATGCAGGTAGATACGGGCGCTGATGTGAGTCTCATTCCACGGGGCCACTGGGAGACACTTGGATGCCCAGCACTGAGGAAATCCAGACGAATTCTGAGACAGTTCGACGGATCGATCATAAGAACCCTGGGAGAGTTCACTGCCACGTGGGATGACCAAGAAAAGTTCCGCACAGTCGACTTGGTGGTCACAGCAGCGCGCAAGTCACATGGACTGCTGGGTCTTGACAATCTGGATTGGAACCCCGAAGGCCAGGCAGCCAGTGCTCAGGATTCCGTAGTTCAACATCTCGATTGTCTGAAAGGCTTCCAGGCCAGGATCAAGCTGATTGAGGGTGCCAAGCCTTTCTACTGCGCAGCCAGAGCAGTGCCGCTGCACCTGCGTGACCGCGTCAATCAGGAGCTAAAGCGTCTCGTGACTGAGGGCATCATCGAGCCGGTGACGGAGGGCGGCAGCGAATGGGCGTCCCCGATCGTCTGCGTCCTAAAACCTAATGGCAATGTCAGAATTTGCGCCGACTACAAAGCGGGGGTCAACCATCAGGTGTGCGGGGACACCTACCCCATGCCAACCGTCGAAACGATCTTCTCGGACGTTGCCGGAATGACTGACTTTGCCACTCTCGACCTATCTGACGCCTACTTACAGATCGAGCTCGAGGAGAAGAGCAGGGAGGTCACCACGATTGCAACTCCTTTAGGGCTGTTCCGCTACACCCGACTAGTGCCTGGCCTCAAGTCAGCATCCGCCATCTTTCAAAAGGCAATGGAGACCACCCTCGAGGACGTAAGCGGCAAGGTCATTTATCAAGACGACATCCTTATCGGAGGTCAATCTGCCGAGGGTCTCAAGGCCAAAGTTGATGAAGTAATCAAGACCCTACAGGCGGCCGGCATGAATATAAATCTCGCCAAATCCAACCTGGGGGCCAAGACAGTCAAGTTCCTGGGCTACAGAATCAGCGCAGACGGAATCTCGCCAGACCCCGGCCTGGTCAGCAAAATCATGGAGATCTCCGCGCCACGCGACCGTCGCCAGTTAGAGTCGTTCCTTGGTCTCTGCAATTTCTTCGGAAGGTTTGTCAACAACTATGCGCACGTTGTCGAGCCTTTGAACCAGCTGCGCAAGAAGGGAGCGGAGTTTGTGTGGGGAGCTGCGCAAGAAGCGGCCTTCCACCAGCTGAAGAAGCTGCTGAGCTCCGGCCCGATCATCCAGCCTTATGACCGAGCCAAAGAGACAACGCTGACGACAGACGCCAGTGAAAAGGCGGTGGCCGCCGTGCTCACGCAGGAAGGGCACCCCGTCATCTACTTCAGCCGGCGATTGACACAGGCGGAGGCGCGCTACTCCAACATCGAGCGGGAGGCTCTGGCGATTGTTTGGGCGATGGAGAGGGCTCGACAGTTCCTTCTAGGCAAGCGTTTCACACTGCGAACGGACCACCGCCCTCTAGAGTTCCTGTTTGGAACAAGACAACAACTCCCCAAGGTCGCCAACGCTCGACTGCTTCGCTGGGCCATCCGCCTCATGGGGTTCGACTTCGCAATTGAGTACGTCCGAGGAGCCCAAATTCCGCACGCCGATGCGCTCTCCCGGCTCGACTTTGCCGACGTTCCGGACGACCAGGCTGAAGCTGCGACTCACCACCACCACCTGGTGCATTGGGCTGGTGAAAGCGTCATTGGTTGGAATGAGCTAGCAGAGGAGACAAAACGTGACAGGCTGCTAGCAGATGTCATGCGCAGGATAGCCGGAAATCGCTGGTCGGGCTGCTCCCCTGCAGAGCGGCCCTTCAAGGCAATTCGTCACGCGCTTACAATAGACGACTCGGTAGTGTGCTACGGAGACCGGCCAGTCATTCCCTCGTCTTTGCGAAGCCGCGTCCTGGAGTTGGTACACAGCGGGGCGCACCCCGGTGCCTCGAGCACACGAGCGCTGGTCCGCAACTCCGTCTGGTGGCCAGGCTACTGCGGCGACGTGGAAGGATTCGTCCGTGCCTGCCACACCTGCGCCAAGCAACGCCAAAGCGGCCACAGCAGCGTCCATCAATGGCCGGCCGACTCTGAACCCTGGGGACGCGTCCACATGGACCACGCTCACGTCCCAAAGGTCGGGCTCCTGCTGGTCCTGGTCGACGCCATGTCCGCCTGGCCGGAGGCCGTCCGAGTGCCGGACAAGAGCGCCGCGACCGTCAGGAAGGTCCTCCAGGAGGTCTTCGCCCGCAATGGAGTTCCCGAACCCTGGTGAGTGACAATGCTGCTGAATTTCATGATGAAGGGTTGGTGAGTTGGCTGAGCAGAATTGGCTGCCGCGCTGTGAAAACTCCGCCATACCACCCCCAGTCGAACGGCCTGGCTGAGCGCATGGTGCAGACGATCAAGGTGGCCTCGGCGGGCTGGGACCAGCAGGAGTCGTACGACGCGTTCCTCGCGCGGATTCTGCTAAACTACCGATGCGTGCCGCATGCCGGAAGAGAGTTCAGTCCAGCGCAGCTGATGGGCAGGCAGCTGCGGAACCCCATCACCATGAGAACAGCAATCCGGTCCGAGGTGTGGTACGCCCCAAGGAGAGGCGCGATCCCGGAAAAGGCAGAATTCCTAGCGCAGAAGGGATCCAACACGGCGCTGATCGTGCGACAAGGCAACAGAGTCACACTCGCCCACCTTGACCAACTTCGGCGACACGAGCCTGACAACAATGAGGGCGGCGCGACTGCGACAACCGACCTGAACGGCAACCTCCGCTCCGAGGGGGCGGCGAAGCCCGCCGACCTGCCAACAGTGACGCCCGGCAGCGACGGACCTCCGGTCTCGGCCACGTCAGAGCAGGTGGAGAACCAGCCGGCGGCGAGCTCAGTCCCGAGTACTCCCGAGTCCGGTGGCCACAACCGCTTAGCGGAGAGCAGAGCCGGAACTGACAAGGCGACTACGGCTCGGAGACCGAGCTACAACCTCCGAGCGAATCGAGGCGTGCCCCCGTTGCGATTCGAAGGGGGGAGATGAGGTGCCGGGCGTGTTTTGATGTACTGCACTGCACCTGACTCACCTGAGTCCAATTATGAGTAACTCTAACTAGCCAGCCAGCCTAACTAACCAAACCGGCCTACTCCGGTGTACGCTGCTCTGCGTACTTTTTCTCTCTCTCCCCCTTGACATGATAATATTCAGTAGTGATCGATTCTGAGTTTTAAGCCCACTTACTTGTTGTCTTTTAAGCCTATATATTGGTCTCGCCACCTACCACCTCGTATCTCACAATCATTGCAATAATTCGCTCATCTCAAATACACAACTTCGTACTTGACTCAAACCAAGCCCACGGGCGGCCTTGTCATCGTTTACTGGGCGCGACTTGACACATAGGATTCCAGATTGGGGATCATGAGAATTAGAGATCATAGGATTCCAGATTGGGGATCATGGGAATTAGGGATCATAGGATTCCAGATTGGGGATCATGAGAATTAGGGATCATAGGATTCCAGATTGGGGATCATGGGAAATAGGGATCATAGGATTCCAGATTGGGGATCATGGGAATTAGGGATGATAGGATTCCAGATTAAGGATCATGGGAATTAGGGATCATAGGATTCCAGATTGGGGATCATGGGAATTAGGGATCATAGGATTCCAGATTGGGGATCATGGGATTCTAGATTGGGGATTATGGGACTTGGTGATCATAGGATTCCAGATTGGGGATCATGGGAATTAGGGATCATATGAATAGGATTCCAGATTGGGGATCATGGGAATTAGGGATCATAGGATTCCAGATTGGGGATCATGGGAATTAGGGATGATAGGATTCCAGATTAAGGATCATGGGAATTAGGGATCATAGGATTCCAGGTTGAGGATCATGGGAATTAGGGATCATAGGATTCCAGATTGAGGATCATAGGAATTAGGGATCATATGATTCCAGATTGGGGATCATGGGATTCTAGATTGGGGATTATGGGAATTAGGGATCATATGAATAGGATTCCAGATTAAGGATCATGGGAATTAGGGATCATAGGATTCCAGATTGGAGATCATGGGAATTAGGGATCATAGGATTCCAGATTAAGTATCATGGGAATTATGGATCATAGGATTCCAGATTGGAGATCATGGGAATTGGGGACGCCAGATTAAGGATCATTAGAATTGGGGATCACATATTAGGGATTCCAGATTGAGGATCACGGGGTTACAGACTTGGAATAATAAGGGAGACTGAAAATCAATAAATTTGAGCTGCACAATTGGTAATTTTACATAAGCTGATATAAAATCGCATCAACTAATTTCATGCCTAGTAAAATCAAAACAAAGCGATTAAAAACATTTTGAACGATCTATAAATCTACAACACTGGCCTCACCTTGACCCTCCATATTGCTAGCCGGCAGGTGCACCTCCGGCTCCGGGGTCATCGAGTTCATAGAGTCGATCAGGCTCAGGAAGGCTTCACTCTTGGCCTCGCGCTCTTTGGCCTGTTCGGCCTCGGATTTCGCCGGCGGCGGCGGCCCGTGACGCTCGTCGACGCTCGGCTTGACAAAATCGCCGGCACCGGCTTCGTCGTCGGCGACATCTTCTAGGGGAGGCTGGCTGGAACGATTGCTGCCGCTGTGCCGGTCCTCCGCCTCCTGCTTGTCCAGCAGACTCTTGGCCTGACGCTTCTCGTCTTCGCCGACCACGTATTCGACGTTGCGCATGCATTTCTTGACCACGTCGTCTCGGCCGATACGGCGCAGGGCGCGTTCCATCTCGTTGCCGGTGGCCTCGGGTCCGCGCTCGCGCTGCCACTGGCACAGCACGGCGAATGCCCGGTCGCGATCGTCGCGGAAGTTGACCTGGGAGAGTTGATAGTGGAGCAGGGAAATAGTTTTCAGGTTTTAGTTAGGGTTTAGGAATTAGGTTTCAGGTTTTAGTTAGGGTTTAGGAATTAGGTTTCAGGTTTTAGTTAGGGTTTAGGAATTAGGTTTCAGGTTTTAGTTAGGGTTTAGGAATGAGGTTTCAGGTTTTAGTTAGGGTTTAGGAATGAGGTTTCAGGTTTTAGTTAGGGTTTAGGAACTAGGTTTCAGGTTTTAGTTAGGATTTAGCTGGAATTAGGTTTCAGGTTTTAGTTAGGGTTTAGGAATTAGGTTTCAGGTTTTAGTTCCTGTTTAGGAACTAGGTTTCAGGTTTTAGTTAGGATTTAGCTGGAATTAGGTTTCAGGTTTTAGTTAGGGTTTAGGAATGAGGTTTCAGGTTTTAGTTCCTGTTTAGGAATTAGGTTTCAGGTTTTAGTTGGGGTTTAGGAATTAGGTTTCAGGTTTTAGTTGGGGTTTAGGAATTAGGTTTCAGGGTTTAGAAACTAGGTTTCAGGTTTTAGTTCCTGTTTAGGAATTAGGTTTCAGGTTTTAGTTAGGATTTAGCTGGAATTAGGTTTCAGGTTTTAGTTAGGGTTTAGGAATGAGGTTTCAGGTTTTAGTTCCTGTTTAGGAATTAGGTTTCAGGTTTTAGTTGGGGTTTAGGAATTAGGTTTCAGGTTTTAGTTGGGGTTTAGGAATTAGGTTTCAGGGTTTAGAAACTAGGTTTCAGGTTTTAGTTCCTGTTTAGGAATTAGGTTTCAGGTTTTAGTTAGGGTTTTGGAACAAAGTTTCCGGTTCTAGGGTTTATGAATTAGGTTTTAGGTTCTGGTTCTGGTTATGGTTATGGTTAGGGTTTAGGTGTCGGTGATAAAAGTATTGCAATTATGGTTTAGTTTAGGCTTAAGTTGATAGTCGATTTGACATGGGAGCAAGGGGGAGAGAAAGAGGGGACATTGAGAGGGATGGGGAGAGGGGGTAGAGGGGTAGAAAGAGACAATGGGAGACCTAGGCACTATCTGCATCGAACTGTGTATAACAAAGGCCTTAGCACTAACCTTAGCATTGGTGATGTCTGACTGGCCAACCCCCAGCTCCCTAGCCAGCATAGGCCAGTCGGCCCTGACGCAGTCGGCCAGATCGCGCAAGTCCAACTCGGACCGGGCAATCCTGTCCGTGGTGAAGCTGAGCAACTCCGGCTGGTCGGTCGTGCTCTTGTCCGGCTTCGGCGACGAACCGTCGCTGACGTAATCTGGCAGCTGGACCTCCAGGGTGCAGATCGGCTTCAGCGACGGACTATCAGTCGGCTTAGTAGGGCGGGGATCTTTCAGGAAGGCGATCTTGCCGATGGCTGGCTCGTTGGGATCCTTGATCTGCAGTTGAGATTATATGATAAAAGGATGAGATTATATGATACAATGATGAGATTATAGGATAGAATGGTGTGATTCGATATAACACAAGGGTGAGATTAAATAATACAAGAGTGAGATCACATGTGTTTATATGATACAAGGGGTGAGATTAGATGCCACAAGAGTGAGGTAAATAGATAAAAATGGATGAGATTGGATGATCGTCTTTCCTGAAAGACTAGATGACGCATGGAATGAGATGGGATAAAAATTGGTGAGATTTTACCAAAGGCGGTGAGATTAGATGAGCAGGGGTGAGATCACGCAAACAGGAGACTGTATGATACTAGGGGAGATTAGATAAGCGAGATTTGATAAACAAAGGTGAGATTAGATTAACTAGAGTGACAATAGATAAAAATAATAATGAGATTAGATACAAAAGACCCACCTTGACCGGGAAAGCGAGCCGGTTTTCCTTGAAGGCGCGGAACGGCAGGAACAGCTGGTCGCCATTCTTACTAGTCGGAGTCAGGTTGCCTACGCCTTCGATCCACTGCGGCTTGCTATCCAGAACTTCAACTTCGCGCGATTCAGCTTTGCGCTCGAAGCCTTCGTTGCACTCCAGGGTCTTGTCCACCTGCGAGTTTGGCCAGGCTTGTTCAGATTGTTTGGACTATTTTTTTAACCTTATTTTATTTACACCGCTTTCTAGCTACTGTTATATCCACAGCTTCACAGCTCCGTGTCTACTCTCACGTGTCTACTCTCACACCTTCACAGCTCCGTGTCTACTCCACAGCTTCACAGCTCCGTGTCTACTCCACAGCTTCACAGCTCCGTGTCTACTCCACAGCTTCACAGCTCCGTGTCTACTCCACAGCTTCACAGCTCCGTGTCTACTCTCACACCTTCACAGCTCCGTGTCTACTCCACAGCTTCACAGCTCCGTGTCTACTCTCACACCTTCACAGCTCCGTGTCTACTCCACAGCTTCACAGCTCCGTGTCTACTCCATAGCTTCACAGCTCCGTGTCTACTCCACAGCTTCACAGCTCCGTGTCTACTCTCACACCTTCACAGCTCCGTGTCTACTCCACACCTTCACAGCTCCGTGTCTACTCCACAGCTTCACAGCTCCGTGTCTACTCCACACCTTCACAGCTCCGTGTCTACTCCACACCTTCACAGCTCCGTGTCTACTCTCACACCTTCACAGCCAAGTGTCTACTCTCACAGCTTCACAGCCAAGTGTCTACTCTCACAGCTTCACAGATTCGTGTCTACTCTCACACCTTCACAGCTCCGTGTCTACTCTCACACCTTCACAGCTCCGTGTCTACTCTCACACCTTCACAGCTCCGTGTCTACTCTCACACCTTCACAGATCCGTGTCTACTCTCACACCTTCACAGCTCCGTGTCTACTCTCACACCTTCACAGCCAAGTGTCTACTCTCACACCTTCACAGCTCCGTGTCTACTCTCACACCTTCACAGATTCGTGTCTACTCTCACACCTTCACAGATCCGTGTCTACTCTCACACCTTCACAGATCCGTGTCTACTCTCACACCTTCACAGCCAAGTGTCTACTCCCACACCTTCACAGATCCGTGTCTACTCTCACACCTTCACAGCTCCGTGTCTACTCTCACACCTTCACAGCCAAGTGTCTACTCTCACAGCTTCACAGCTCCGTGTCTACTCTCACAACTTCACAGCTCCGTGTCTACTCTCACACCTTCACAGATCCGTGTCTACTCTCACACCTTCACAGCTCCGTGTCTACTCTCACACCTTCACAGCTCCGTGTCTACTCTCACACCTTCACAGCTCCGTGTCTACTCTCACACCTTCACAGATTCGTGTCTACTCTCACACCTTCACAGATCCGTGTCTACTCTCACACCTTCACAGATCCGTGTCTACTCTCACACCTTCACAGCTCAGTGTCTACTCTCACACCTTCACAGATCCGTGTCTACTCTCACACCTTCACAGATCCGTGTCTACTCTCACACCTTCACAGCTCAGTGTCTACTCTCACACCTTCACAGATCCGTGTCTACTCTCACACCTTCACAGCTCCGTGTCTACTCTCACACCTTCACAGCTCCGTGTCTACTCTCACACCTTCACAGATCCGTGTCTAGTCTCACACCTTCACAGATCCGTGTCTACTCCCACACCTTCACAGCTCCGTGTCTACTCTCACATCTTCACAGATCCGTGTCTACTCTCACACCTTCACAGCCAAGTGTCTACTCTCACACCTTCACAGATCCGTGTCTACTCTCACACCTTCACAGATCCGTGTCTACTCCCACACCTTCACAGCTCCGTGTCTACTCTCACATCTTCACAGATCCGTGTCTACTCTCACACCTTCACAGATCCGTGTCTACTCTCACACCTTCACAGCCAAGTGTCTACTCTCACAGCTTCACAGATCCGTGTCTACTCTCACACCTTCACAGATCCGTGTCTACTCTCACACCTTCACAGCCAAGTGTCTACTCCACACCTTCACAGATCCGTGTCTACTCTCACACCTTCACAGATCCGTGTCTACTCTCACACCTTCACAGCTCCGTGTCTACTCTCACACCTTCACAGATCCGTGTCTACTCTCACACCTTCACAGATCCGTGTCTACTCTCACACCTTCACAGATCCGTGTCTACTCTCACACCTTCACAGATCCGTGTCTACTCTCACAAATTCACAGATCCGTGTCTACTCTCACACCTTCACAGCTCCGTGTCTACTCTCACACCTTCACAGCTCCGTGTCTACTCTCACACCTTCACAGATCCGTGTCTACTCTCACACCTTCACAGATCCGTGTCTACTCTCACACCTTCACAGATCCGTGTCTACTCTCACACCTTCACAGATCCGTGTCTACTCTCACACCTTCACAGATCCGTGTCTACTCTCACACCTTCACAGATCCGTGTCTACTCTCACAAATTCACATCTAACCTCACAACTCAATTACCCTATCTACTCTCACACCTCCCTATATACTCCATACTATATATTTACCTTCGCACCTTCGTATCTACTCTCACACCTCCATATCTACTCTCAAATATCTACTCTCACACTCCCATATCTACTCTCACACCCCAATATCTACTCTCACACCCCTTAATTGTCTATTCTCACACCTCATCCGACTCTTAAACCACTCTACATGCATGTCTCTTTTTTCTATATCTATTATGACTTCCTATGCATTTTTAACGACACTACGCGCATTATACCAGCATACAGTCCATATTAAAATAACCATTACCTTATCATCGGTGATGCAGAAGCAGCGCAGCTTAGCCTCCTCCTGTTCGGTCCGTTTAGCAAAGATAACGAAGCGTCCCATATAGGGCACCAGGAAGGCATCCCTGTAGAGTTTGCCGGCCATATCGGCCGATTCCGTAGTATTCGGACAGTCCATCAGCCAGAACCGAGCGCTAACCGTAGTAGTAAACGAGACGCAGTCTTTAACGTAGGACAGAGGCGTCGAACCGGTGATATCTTCCCAGGTGGCCGGCTGTACACCACCCGTGATGCTGCACAGCAGGCGCAGGGTGGGGCTCTCGCCCGGATTAGTAATTCCCCGAGTAGCCGGCTTGGGCAGTGGGATGGTCAAAGTGATCGGCTTGTGGAATTTACGCCTACGCGGCTCGATAGTAACCACAGGCGATACGGCTACTCGGTTGCCTAGCAACCGGTTAACCTGTTCGGTGGGCACCGGTAGGGCCTGAATGCCGACGCGAATCTTCTTAGTTAGTGCGCTTTCCGGGAATACGGCTTGCACCTGGGATTGGAGCGACGGGAGGGTGGGCGGAGCGCGTTCAGATTGCGCACTACTGCCTACTGGAGCTTTAAGTAGTAAAGTAGAAATTGCCTACTGTATGCGAGTTTATGCTGAAAAAATCACAAAAATATTATATCTGTGTGGACATCTGGAGATGAGTTTGCTAGATATCGATTAGATGTCTATTGTCTATAGACACCTGTCTCGATGCTTAGCCCTAAGTGCTCAGCATCACTGGATGTTTTACTGTCTCTGGAAGCTATAGATGTCAAAATTTTCATCATCTCTAGATGCCTAGATGTCCACCATCACTAGATTCCTAGATGTCCACCATCTTAAGATGCCTAGATGTCCACCATCTCTAGATATCTATATGTCCATCATTACTAGATGCCTAGATGTCCACAATCTCTAGATGCCTAGATGTCCACCATCTCTAGATGCCTAGAGGCCCACCATCTCTAGATGCCTAGAGGTCCACCATCTCTAGATGCCTAGATGTTCACTATCACTAGATGCCTAGATGTCCACCATCTCTAGATGCCTAGATGTCCATTATCTCTACATGTAGATCATGCTTATTGTCTATAGATGGTTGCTCACTGTCTCTAACCTCTAAATACTTAGATGCCTACTATCTTTAGATATCGCCTAAATGTCTAAATAACTAAGATTAAAACTACTGTAAGTAGTAAGACAGGACAACCAATTTCCAGGAAACCCCAACCTGTCCAATCACGGTAGACGAGATGACGCCACCCTCCGGACCAATCAGAGCGCTCTCCTGCCGAATCCTAGTAACCAGGGCAAAATACTGCGGAAAGCTGTTAGTTAGAATTCGCACGATTCGTTTCTTGCGCAAATCGTCGTTAGTTGGCATCGAGCCAAATGCGCCGCCGACAGCGTCGATAACAGACTGTTCGGTGACTTCGACGGTGTGCTCCTTCCAGGTTTCGCCGTTGTCCGAACGCAGTACAACGATTTCGCGTTCTCGATCGCGCATTGAAGCAAAATGCGGCACCTCGATCAGTACGTTGCTATTGAAAGTAGCGTTGCTAGGGCCCATCTCGATGACGCGACAGGCGAGGCCTTCGCCGTCGTTGAACTGCGGCGGTCGGGAGACTCGGCCCTGGCGCATCAGCCGGCAAGTGATGCGGGTGGGAGCCGAGGCCGCATTGGGCGGGATCACGATGCGCAGGCCGGGGAACCGGCTGCCGTTCATGGCGCCGCCGCGAGCGTCAACCAGGAAGGAGACCAGGAAGCTAAAGAGAAAAAAACACATAACGGTTTGGATAAATTATTACGGATAAGCGTTAAGTAACTGAAGTATAATCGAGTGAGAGATTTTAATTACAGACATGATCGGTGATAAAGAGGGAAGAAGATAGATAGTAAAGGTGGAGAAAATGGAGTTTTAGAGGGATTAGAAGAGGGAGGTAAAGGGGGGTAGATAGGGTGGGCGAAGAGAGGTAGATAGAGCGTAAAGACAGGTAGAGGGGTAAATAAAGGTAGATAGGGGCTAAAGAATGGTAGATAGGGGCTAAAGAGGGGTAGATAAGAGGTAAAGAGAGGTAGATAAGGGGTAACGAGAAGTAGATAGAGGGGTGAAGAGAGGTAGTTCGGGGCTAAAGAGGTAGATAGGGGCTAAATAGAGGTAGATACATGTAGGGACTAAATGGAAGTAGATAGAGGGTAGAGAGAGGTAGATGGGGGCTACAGAGAGGTAGATAGGTAGAGTTAGATAGGGGATGAAGAAAGGTAGATAAGAGGTAAAGAGAGGTAGATAAGGGGTAACGAGAAGTAGATAGAGGGGTGAAGAGAGGTAGATAGGGGCTAAAGAGAGGTAGATAGGGACTAAAAGGAGGTAGATAGGGACTGAAGGGAGGTAGATAGAGGGTAGAGAGAGGTAGATGGGGGCTACAGAGAGGTAGATAGGTAGAGTTAGATAGGGGATGAAGAAAGGTAGATAGGAGGTAGAGAGAGGTAGACAGCGAGGGTAAAAAGAGATAGGGAGCGGAGGTGTGGGAGGTGTCGATGAGAGAAAGCACACCCAGACAAATGCACAGTACAACAACACAGCTTTCACACATAGTTGCAGTCCCCGAGCATTGGCAACATAAAAGCTTTACTATAATATACATGTACTCGTATATAAATTTATTGAATTGCGCAGCTAGATTTTACATTAGGCTTCAAGCCATATAAACTACTGGTCAATTTGCGAAACTGATTTTAACAAATGTAAATGCAATAATAATAATAAAGCTACCAAGCGAATTCAGGTAATAATAGCTACTTTACCACCTGAATGGCTAGTGGTACCCCATCCAACCGCCATGCTATGCATTTTCTACTTGTGACGGAAAACTCAATAACCATACACAAAACTGGAGCCATGGGTACACCGAATGATACATACACAGACAGCAATGTACTGACTGAGCCTGCTTGCATGCAAATATTTTGGTCAACAAGTTTTCTTAATGACGAAAATTGGGTTTGGGAATTTGGTAATTCTGGGCCATTCTCAATGGGGATCATTTGGGAATTGTGGGCGATTCTCAATAGGGATCATTTGGGAATTGTGGGCGATTCTCAATGGCTGGGAATCATTTGGGAATTGTGGGCGACTCTCAATGGTTGAGGATCATTTGGGAATTGTGGGCGACTCTCAATGGTTGAGGATCATTTGGGAATTGTGGGCGACTCTCAATGGTTGAGGATCATTTGGGAATTGTGGGCGATTCTCAGTGGTTGAGGATCATTTGGGAATTGTGGGCGATTCTCAATGGTTGAGGACCATTTGGGAATTGTGGGCGATTCTCAATGGTTGAGGATCATTTGGGAATTGTGGGCGATTCTCTCAGTTTTGGTGCCAGACAATTTTGAGTTAAAGAGGCATATTTCAGGACAACAACAGACGTAAGATATCTTATTAAACACAGCTTACCTGCCAGTCTCTGGATCGATAACTTTACTAGCAACAGTCATGCTTAAAGATTAATTTGCTGTTGCAATTGTTGCTTTACACAAGGCTGTAAATTACTATTTAGTTCTTTGTCTGAATTCCCCGTAAATTTCTAGTCTAAGGGCAAGCGACTAAATAGAGAGAAAAGCTGTCAATATTCCTAGCTCTGGTTGGGGGTCTCTTAGCCCCCCAGTTGTGTGTGCGCGCGTTTTTTTTTCAGTCCCAGTCCCTATTTTCAACGCTAAACAACCGAGTGAGCGAGTGACGCGCGCGCGCGCATTGGTCTTTCTACTAAAGCTTTAGTTTTCCTGTCTTCTCTCTCACAACTCGTTCTCTCCCAGTTGGTGGTTCCCACAGAGTACAAGAACTCTGTCCTGCCCGCATGCGGAGGGGGGGGGGCAGACCATTCACGTACAGGCAAAGTCCGAAGCTTCTCTATAGTAGAGATACAGCGCAATTATTTTTAAGTGTACATTGTGTACAGTAACCGCGGAGGCCTGTCTCTCTATTATCCCCCATTCCCCCCAGTAGCATATTTGCCCAGGCCAATGGAAATCAATCCCTGTGTCTGGCTGTCTGGCCTGGGACTAAGAAGCCACACCCTTTGTGGGATTTTTCAAATAATTAATACCAAAGAATTAATACCCCTGTCTCTTGGTTGGCGCCCCCTTTTTCTCTTTGGTTGGCGCCCCTGTCTCTTGGTTGGCGCCCCTGTCTCTTTGGTTGGCGCCCCTGTCTCTTGGTTGGCGCCCCCTTTTTCTCTTTGCTCTTTGGTTGGCGCCCCTGTCTCCTGGTTGGCTCCCAGCTGTCTCTTGATTGGCGCCCCTATCGTTTCATTGACGCCCCTATCGTTTCATTGACGCCCCTGTCTCTTGATGAGCGCCTCCCGTCTCTTTGGTTTGGCGCCCATGCCTCTTGGCGCCGCTTGACCGGTGGATGTCACGCCACAAGAGGTGTGAAGACTTCAGCTGTTAAGATTCGTTGAACTTGGCTACCTTTTTCTCATTTCGTAATTCTAATAATTCAATTATCTACATGCAAAACACAATCTACAAACTAGAAACTACAAGATCTAGTCTAGATTACTAAGTCGATAGCGCCCTCTGTTGCCTGGATAGCAGTTGGTAGCGCGTGGCCTGTGCGCGCACATGCAGACAGAATGCAATGAGAACAAGAGACAAGAGGGGCAACCTCAACTCCGCACCATTGCTTGCACACCCAAGCGCATAAGCACACGAAAAAAACTGAAACAAGAGAAGCGGAGCAGAAGAAGAGAAACCAAACACTTTAATAAGCAATACTAAAATATACTGCCAAATGCTATATAGCTTAGCCAGAAAAAAGCAGAAGACCTTGAAGCGGAAAATAGTACAGAAGGAAAGGCAGTAGAAAGAGAGGGAAATTCTCCTCGAGAGCCAAATCGAGCCAAGAAGTGCAGACCAACTAGTTATTACTCTTATAAACCCTGTTGATTTAGCTGTCAATACGTCAATATGGCCAATTACCGATTGGGATATAAAATAAATTCATATTTTTCGTACAATATTTAGAAACTGAGTCTAGGCAGCTCAAAAACACCCGATCAGGGTTTTAGCGCCCCAATCAGGATTTTAGCGCCAATTAAGCGCCTCGATCACGATTTTAGCGCCTCGATCACAATTTTAGCGCCTCAATCAAGACTTTAGCGCCAATTAAGCGCCTCAATCAATACTTTAGCGCCAATTAAGCGCCTCAATCAGGATCTTAGCGCCAATTAAGCGCCTCAATCAAGACCTTAGCGCCAATTAAGCGCCTTAACCAAGATTTTAGCGCCAATTAAGCGCCTGAATAATGATTTTAACGCCAAATTGGCGCCTCAATGATGACTTTAGCGTCGATAAAACGCCTGAACCAAGTTGCACTATATTTTCAGTTTTTAGTTCCCTACTAATATAGTCTGTATAATATACTAACCCGGACACAACCGGAATCCTTTGAGGTGCCACATTGTCCTTGCCAGTGATGTAGTTCTCTGGCGGTGTGAGCGCCTCCGGCTCTCGGTACTGGCTCATGTAGGAGCTGGGCTCGATCTGCTCCATGGCAACGTTGTCCTGCAACACAGGAAGACATGGTGCCAATTTAGATCTGACTAAACGCGAGCATTGCTAGTAAAATATTAAAAACATGCGCCAGATTGGCACCTCTGTCACAGCCCCCAACTCAATGACAATCCATATTTTTTCTATAAGTTAACAATTCATTCCGTTTGATTTAAAATCTTGCAGAAGTACAAAAATAGCTATTAACAATTCATACTTACATCAAGTAGACGGATAAAATAAAATGATTGCTGTAAATAAAAACTTGACAGACAGACAGACAGACACACACACACATACACACACCGACAGACAGACAGACAGACAGGCAGACAGACACTAAGACGGGCAGACAGACAGACAGACAGACAGAAAGACAGACAGACAGACAGACAGACAGACAGACAGACACACAGACACACAGACAGCCAGACAGACAGACAGACAGACAGACAGACAGACAGACCGACAGACAGACAGACAGACAGACAGACAGACAGACACACAGACAGACAGACAGACAGACAGACAGACAGACAGACACACAGACACACAGACAGCCAGACAGACAGACAGACAGACAGACAGACACACAGACCGACAGACAGACAGACAGACAGACAGACAGACAGACAGACAGACAGACAGACAGAAAGACAGACAGACAGACAGACAGACAGACAGACAGACAGACACTAAGACGGACATATAGACAGATACATACCTTGAGACACACTGACACGTTAAAAATAATGTACAAAAGAGGGCATTAAAAATTGCATTCTCCAAAAGTACCAAAAAACTCCACAAATCGCACTAGTTGGACTCTTATAATAGATATTGCCTTAGAAAACGGATTTAAAAATAGTATCTCATCTTTAAAACGTCTTTGTCTAAACAAAGAGCATACGGCAACCTACGTTAAAAGCGCTAGAGTCCTCTTGAGAACTTGTCGTCGCTGTAGTCGTATTATAATTATTACTACTATTATTATTATAACTAGTATTATTAATATTGGTATTAGCCGGAGCCGTGGATTCCACACCGAAACTGCTGCAGTTAGCAATGGGAGCCTCCGACTCCCGATAGAACAGCGGTTCTAACTCGGTTGATTGCTCGAACGACTGCAACTGAAGCTGATGCTGCTGCTGATGATGCTGCAGAGAATTTCGTTTCGTAGAAAATTTTTGATTCGGTTAAAGAGAGGAGAGAGAGACAGGAGAGAGTCAGTCCGCTGTTTATGTTTCTAGTCAGCTACAGCGCGCAAGTGAATTAGAATAAACAAAACTGGGGTGAAATATTTAAACACACTTGGGGCAAACAGCATGTATGCGCGGTATGTGTACAGGTACAGTGCTTACTGCTTAGCTACGAGTTATTGAAAGCCAAAAATTTCAAACGTAGAGATTGCACACGATTACTATGTTACCTGTACACATGTGATTTAGGTAACAAAAAAGTGACTGACAAAAACTAACCTTCTGCGATGAGAGAGTGCCAATCTTCTCAATATCGTGGGTAGTCTCGTCCACGCTAACGGCATCGCCTGCAAAAATGGCGATTATTTAAATTCGTTGTTTTCCTAGAAACCTTTTAGGAACGGTTTTAAAAAAACGAAAGTTTGAAAAAAAACGCACGGATAAATTTTATTAGATTTGATTTTTTATTGCACAGCATGTAAGGCAAAAATCGATTATATATTTGTTTGTTTATGTTTTCAGCGCTAGAATTTAGACTCCAGATTAGAGTATTAGTGTTAAACACTAGTTAATTAGAAACAAAAACTACTTTGTTCAATGTGGGCGTCGCTAACACATCTGCTCTTCAATAGTACACGTAAGATAAATGTACCTACTGTATCTTTAGTGTAGGCGCCTCACCTACCCTCTGAATCCTTCAGTGTTGGCGCCACATCGACTCTCTAGATCCTTCAGTTTTGGCGCCACATCTGCTCTCTTGATTCTTCAGTGTTGGCGCCACATCTAATCTCTAAGATCTTTCAGTGTTGGCGCCACATCGACTCTCTAGATCCTTCAGTGTTGGCGCCACATCGACTCTCTAAGATCCTTCAGTTTTGGCGCCACATCTACTTTCTTGATCCTTCTGCGTTGGCGCCACATCTAATCTCTAAGATCTTTCTGCGTTGGCGCCACATCTAATCTCTAAGATCTTTCTGTGTTGGCGCCACATCTACTTTCTTGATCCTTCTGCGTTGGCGCCACATCTAATCTCTAGATATTTCTCTGTTGGCGCCACATCTAATCTTTAAGATCTTTCTGTGTTGGCGCCACATCTAATCTCTAGGTATTTCTCTGTTGGCGCCACATCTAATCTCTAAGATCTTTCTGTGTTGGCGCCACATCTAATCTCTAGATATTTCTCTGTTGGCGCCACATCTAATCTCTAAGGTCTCTGTGTGTTGGCGCCACATCTAATCTCTAGATATTTCTCTGTTGGCGCCACATCTAATCTCTAAGGTCTCTGTGTGTTGGCGCCACATCCCACAACCAATATTTTTATGAGTGCAGCCTATCTTCTCATGAACCTAATGTCAAAGCGCCAAACCCCACATCTCAATTCAAAGCCAAAAGGTTCTGGCACTACCTATAAAAGATATTATCTGTATAATATCCCCACCCATTAGGGAAAAAGAATGTACCACATACAGAATTCAATTTATAGGGATTTTTTGTTGCGACGAGCCATAATTGAATTTCGGCAGATCTGAAGTGCAAGTTCACACCGAACAGGAAAGGAGCTCATGCACTTCAACACTCCAATGTCGAGCGGTTCTTATCTACATTTCGTACTGGAAAAAAAAACGACAAAAAAGCATCGATAGATGGAATGGAATTCGGTAAACAGAAGGGATTGTCGTTGGGAAAAACCGCTCAGGGCTTTAACTGAGCGTAACCTGTAAGAAACTGTTAATAACGATTACAGATGAGTTATTGTTGTTCAAGACTAAATTGAACACGGTTGGCATAATGGACGTGCAGCAAGGTATGGATGAAGAAGTGGGGCCGTCAGCCTCTGCAGAGATGCAATGCCGCTAGAAAAACTTAATTGTTAATGCCTGTGTCTGTTTTAGTGGCTGTCTGTCTGTCTTTGTGTCTGTCTTAGTGTCTGTCTGTCTGTCTGTCTTAGTGTCTGTCTGTCTGTCTGTCTTAGTGTCTGTCTTTCTGTCTGTCTGTCTTAGTGTCTGTCTGTCTGTGTGTCTTAGTGTCTGTCTGTCTGTGTGTCTTAGTGTCTGTCTGTCTGTCTTAGTGTCTGTCTTAGTGTCTGTCTTTCTGCCTGTCTGTCTTAGTGTCTGTCTGTCTGTGTGTCTTAGTGTCTGTCTTTCTGTCTGTCTGTCTTAGTGTCTGTCTGTCTGTCTGTGTGTCTTAGTGTCTGTCTTAGTGTCTGTCTTAGTGTCTGTCTTAGTGTCTGTCTGTGTATCTGTCTGTCTGTCTGTCTGTCTGTCTGTCTGTCTGTCTGTCTGTCTGTCTGTCTGTCTGTCTGTCTGTCTTAGTGCCTGTCTGTCTGTCTGTCTTTGTGTCTGTCTGTCTCTCTGTCTCTGTCAGTCTGTCTGTCCCAACCGAGCTCCGTGTTACCCGATCTAGCCGAGGACAAGTCAGACAGCTGACGCCTGGACGCGGAGCCAGGCGCCGCCCTGCCCAGTCGCTGATCGACAGACGCGATAGCGGCAGTGACAGCGGCGGCGCCTTCAGGCGTTCGGCCGGCAGAAGAGGAGAACATTGGCGAGGCGGGCAGCTGAGTGTAATCAGCCGCGTCCGTGTGGTGAGCTGCGTATATCGTCGTGTCATTATACGTTCGCTCAATTTTTTAATATTTATAAATCATTTTTAAAAGCCATAGTTACGAGAAGAACATTGCCTCATTGCAAATACGTTTAAGGTAAAAAACTATAATAATTGCATAAACTGGCTGACTAGCGACTTATAAAAACCTTATTATAAAAACGCTTTGTTTGATTTTGAATTTAGATTTTGAATTTTAGTTAATTTTGACGGGATGGTTTTTTGAAACACAATACTGAAAGCAAGCGCGCGAAAGGAAATTTGATTAAATATTATAAATCTGCTAATATCTACACAAATATTGCATGCATAATAGAATGCACTGTTATTGACACAACAAGCAGACATAATTAGATAATTCATTTGTAAGTAAGCTTATTAATACAGGCTCCTTTGACAAAAACATATTATTTTAACCTTCGATCCGCTGCAAAACCGAAGTAGCCAGGTTATTATTATAATATTATAATTATTAAGCTGGAGAAGGGCTTGAAGATCACACACTTCAACACTCGGCTGTGTTAATTTAATGCGCTGCATTATGTCTTCTTCATAATTAAGATTATCCAAATTTTATTTTAACAATACCCTTGGATCGATTGGAACTTTTTGAGCCTTTTCGAGCAACTGACGCCGGTTGAGGCGGTGTCAGCAACACTGGCAGCTTCTGAGCACCCTTGGAGCGAGTTGACGGTCTTGACTGCAACTGTTGCTGACCGGCTGTCGATTTTTTCATTTCCGGCTCCTCAATTAACGATGACTCATCGTGCTCATGCTCGCTAACAGCGGCAGACGAGGAGGCATCGTCACAGAGAAGGAATTCTGTGCTGCCCTCTGGCTGCAGTAGGGCGCTCATGCCGCCAATAGAAGCGCTTGCCGCTGCTCCGCCGGTTTTATTATCAGTTTCTAGAACTGAGCCTGCGGCGGCGGCGGCATGTTTGGCTTTGATCTCATCGTTATCTATTAATTTTATGACCTAATTATAACCCCCATAACGGCCAGGGCTGTACGTCTGTCGAGGGGGGAGAGAGAGAGAAATCTATTTTTAGAACTGGCCTTAGCCAATGAGGTAAACCGCACAAACGAACCAATAAAAACCGAACTGGGGAAAAATCAATATTAAAAATCGATAATTATTGGAACTATAAAAAAACTGCTGAATCATGCTTAACTAACGTTTGAAAAATTACTGGGTGCTAAAATTACTACACTACTACCTTAGTAGTAGGACGGTCGGTGCAAATTATTAGTTATTGATTATACCGCCACCAAGGTTAGTAATTAAAAATTAAAAACAAAAGTTAATTATTATTTAATCATTATTGATATCAATCAACAAGATTTTTGTTATAAAAGAAGTAGCTTTTTGTGTTAAAATTTTGTCATAAAAACGAACAGAAAAGATGCAGAAGCATTAACTGTTTTGTTTTTAACCTGATTTAGTTGACAAACTTTATAAAAAAAATAACTACCACTGCCTCGCTTAGAAGCATATTTATTTGCCTACCCGTGTTGAGCGAAGTGGCCGAACGGAAACTTTCCGAGCCGTCAAGTTTAGAGGACCTGCCCTCGTCTGGTTTACGCAAATAATTATAAATTATAAGTTATTAATAAATAAGACTGGCTCAAGCTAGTCCTATATGTCAGAAGGAAATTGGTTATTTTGTGTAAGGTAAGCTTTTGTTGTGAAACTAAAGAGAAGGGAAGAGACAGGCGAAATCCCAACTACACTACTGATTTTAGACACTAAAGTAGGATTATACAAATAAAAAATAAATAGTTTCAAAAGTACGAGGAATGCTGCAAAAGTTTCCGAACTGTAACGAATGAGTCATGACATTTATAAAACCTTTACGCATGGGCTTTATTAGACAATCTAAAAGTTTAAGTTGTCACTCGCTACCACTTGCACACTGTATAGTTGGTAACTTAAAAGTGATTACACCTCCCCCATCAGACCAGATGCGCAACCGACAGCTCAACCGCAGCTATTGCGCGGCGCATCTGAAGGCTGCGTACGGCTGTTCAGTCCAAGGGCGGGGGGTCGCCACACACAGCCTCAATTACCCCAGCTAATGCTGGCACCCATTCTACAGCTGGGTGAACTGAAGCAATGCAGAGTGAAGTATCTTGCCTCAGGGACACAAATTTTTCTTCGAGTGGGTCGAGAATCGAACCCTCGACCTTCAAGTCGTGATTCCGACGCTCTAAGCACTAGGCTACGGCCCAATTGGTTTAAATTTTGCTCAACATTTGGAGAATCGTTTTGCTGTTGTTTACAGTAAACAGTAAACAAAAGTCTGGAAACTTCTGCAACAACCCTCGCACGCTTGCATAAGCAGGGGAACCAGCCCAGTTTGTTATAAACTGCAACACAAATTAGAATGGTGTTAAGTGTTGAAAAAAAGCCAGCACCTTTTATAACCGTCCTTAAATACTAACTCATTACTCTTAACTAACGAGTGCTTTAATTTTCATTTTTCTAGCCCCACACCACATATACTAGAATAACTAGATGAGCCACTCAGCAAATTTGCGTGTAAACTACTGTCCGCTTTAGTAGTGAGTTAAACAGAAGCATTTTAATGTATTTTTAAAAGCTTAAGGCTCATTTATTGGGCCTTACTCCCAGCTTAAACCCTCCAAGCGCGCCCTTCCGACTACCCCCCCGCCCCACCCCAATTTTTATTGCCTTTCTCGGAATTCCAGCCTAAAGCTGCTATGTACATTTCAGTGGACTGGCTAATGTACATTACTGCTGAACAAATTAGCAAGTTGTCTAAGTCTGCAAGCTTTGGCTTCTAAACTTATCAGTTATTTCAGCTGCCTTTATTTTTATAAAATAGCTTCTGTTTTCTTATTTGCTACTTAAGTAAAAGTAGAAAGCAGTTTTACTAGGTATATGTGCCTAGAGTGGCCCATCTAGTTATTCTAGTATCTGGGCCCCACACTGAACCAGAAGTAAAAAGTAATAGCCCCAAGAGTGACCACCAGTTAGGAAAGGTTATATTTATATAATAGAAGAATATTAAATTAATAGAAATGATCGATATCTACCTAGCTTAGTAGTGGTGTACAGCATCTCATCTTCCAGGTAATCCACGCTAGTAGTATATTTATTATAAGAATCGGAGCGCATCAAAGTGTTGGCATTGACGTGGCGCTCGTCGAATACAGAATCGGCGCTCTCGGAGCCGCGCGAGCGAAGAGTGTCGCTGGCGCCGAGATGCTGGGCGCCGGTCGGCGAGCCGGCATGGTTCGGGCGGCGAAGTTTTGGCGTTACACCTGGTTTTTTTTATAAAGTATTTATTTTGTATGGATTCTATGAGGCAAGCAGTTAGTAAATAATAATAATAATAATAATAATAATAATAATAATAATAATAATAAACGCAGGCAAGATAATAGCATACAACGGTAAATATTAATCTATTGCAGAATATAAACTTACTACTGTTACTACAGGCACAAGGGAAGGCACAATATCTAGAGGCGATAGGCAAAAGAAGAGATAGATATTGCGGTATACTGCAAAAAGCTGAAGCACACACATACACACAGAAAATGATGCAGTTTGCTAGGATAGAACTCAGTTCTGCTTCCAGCAAACAAACTCTGCTTTAAGTAAGCCAAAGATGAGAGTTACCGTATATTAGACCAACTGACTCACTTTCTCCTCTACTGACCCTCTCTCCTCTCCCTCTGACCCTCTCTCCTCTCCCTCCGACCCTCTCTCCTCTCCCACTGACCCTCTCTCCTCTCCCTCCGACCCTCTCTCCTCTCCCACTGACCCTCTCTCCTCTCCCACTGACCCTCTCTTCTCTCCCACTGACCCTCTCTTCTCTCCCACTGACCCTCTCTCCTCTCCCTCCGACCCTCTCTCCTCTCCCACTGACCCTCTCTCCTCTCCCACTGACCCTCTCTCCTCTCCCACTGACCCTCTCTCCTCTCCCACTGACCAATTCTCCTCTCCCACTGACCCTCTCTCCTCTCCCACTGACCATCTCTCCTCTCCCTCTGACCCTCTCTCCTCTCCCTCCGACCCTCTCTCCTCTCCCACTGACCCTCTCTCTCCTCTCCCCTCGACCCTCTCTCCTATCCCTCCGACCCTCCCTCCTCTCCATCCGACCTTCTCCTCTCATCTTCTCTCCTCTCCTCTCCTCTTATCCTACCAATGCTATTATCCATCCACCCTTAAATTTTGTCTACTACTAACTCGTAGAATCCACGAACAGAAATGACTATTGTATAAAGCGGCTCAAATACAAGCACCGGCAGACAAAAATCAAAGCATTATTGACCAGAATCTGTTCATAGTAAACAGATAGGGAAAAACTTAATGAAACACACGAAATTTCAGGCATGCTTGTATAAGAGAGCATAATATAGATATAAACAAAAATAGTACAAAATGACCTGACAACAAACAAGGGTCTGACCTAATATTATATCATAATATTAAAACAATAACTATACCGTGTTTTATCGTACATAATAATTTCTAAAGAAAGTGTTCCTCTATCCATCTAATTAAACGAAATGTAGTAAGTGCAAAATTAAACTCCGAGTATTAAATTTTCAAATTAAGACAAAAACCC
The DNA here is from genome assembly GCA_002269645.1 of Macrostomum lignano. NCBI lineage: Eukaryota > Metazoa > Platyhelminthes > Macrostomidae > Macrostomum > Macrostomum lignano. The sequence continues at coordinate 459,340 of NIVC01000040.1, forward strand.
ATATCCAGCTACTACCAGTAGATAGTAAAGAAAATTGGCAGAAAAATTACACGAAGACAAGCAAAAAATAAGTAAATATTATTGCCAAAAATCTGGGATACAGGATTTGAAGCAACAGTTATATTCTGAGGAAGATTTTAACTCCCCAAAATATCGGCCCTACCCGACTTCGGGTGACCGGAGCTGCCAATTGATCTTAACCGACGTGCGCCTGAAATATTGATTGAATTTATTGTTTTAAAAAAATCATTAAACTTCTCCTTTTTGACGTTTAACGATATCCTGGAAAGTTGCATGCTTTTCTAAACTACTTAACACGCAGAAAAACACGCAAACTATAAAAGAACGATGCAAGAAATGGACAACAGATTGATGGAATGAAAAAGTAATAATTTAAACTAATTTTACATAAATAAATAAGATTAACACGCACACAGCTAGCACAATATCTATAATAAATTTATAATTCATAAATTACACGTAGGCACACTGCTACTAACAATGGATGCAGGAGGGAGATAAAAACACAAGCAGGATATTAGTAGTATGATGCACACCGAGGAAGGGGGGTCCAGTTTCTTTTGTATTTGTGACTTTATTTTCTAGTTGACAATGTTAACAAAGCGTTTTTTTGTTGCTGTTTTATTGATTCTACAATTACAACTCCCTAGTCACCTGAGCAATGCTTACAATAGTCGCAATTTACCAGGTAAGTCAATTAGTTAATTCTGCATAAAAATTCTCGTTTCAACGTTAAAATAAAAATGGCAAATAAAAATCGCATTTTTTTACTCATCAGCGCCAATTAAGTAGTGTAAAAGGCGTTTTATTCTAAAACTTACCGCCATCATCGTCGGACTCGGACATGTGATGATCGGCAATGGTGTCCGGCTTACTAATTTCGATGGTCTCCTCTAGGATGATCTCTTCTTCCCAGTTCTCAATAATAGTAGTCACCTGACGTAGCACTTCAAATATGTTGATGTAGTTCTGCTTCTTGGCGATGTGAGCCGGGGTCCAGTTGCGCTAAAAATGCATTAATAAGAGGTTACCACGTAAATATTTGCTTTTTCAACGGAATTATGCGATATTCTGCTCCCTCTGATTTGTTAGACTACTTCAATTTGTGAAGGTATCAGTTGGGTGTCATCTGACCCCCACTCTGACAACACCGACTCAGGTGTCATTTGACCCCACTACTCTGAAAAACCGACTCAGGGGTCATTTGACCCCCCTACTCTGAAAAACCGACTCAGGGGTCATTTGACCCCCCTACTCTGAAAAACCGACTCAGGTGTCCTTTGGACCCCCCCCTCTGAAAACGCCGACTCAGGTGTCCTTTGGACCCCCCCCCTCTGAAAACACCGACTCAGGTGTCCTTTGAACCCCCCCCCTCTGAAAAACCGACTTAGGTGTCATTTGAACCCACCTCTGAAAACACCGACTCAGGTGTCCTTTGAACCCACCTCTGAAAACACCGACTCAGGTGTCATTTGAACCCATCTGTGAAAACACCGACTCAGGTGTCCTTTGAACCCACCTCTGAAAACACCGACTCAGGTGTCCTTTGAACCCATCTCTGAAAACACCGACTCAGGTGTCCTTTGAACCCACCTCTGAAAACACCGACTCAGGTGTCATCTGACCCCCCACTCTGAAAACACCGACTCAGGTGTCCTTTGACCCCCAAATCTTAAAAACCGACTCAGAGGTGTCATTTGACCCCCCTACTCTGAAAACACTGACTCAGGTGTCATTTGAACCCATCTGTGAAAACACCGACTCAGGTGTCCTTTGAACCCACCTCTGAAAACACCGACTCAGGGGTCATTTGACCCCCCCCCCACTCTGAAAACACCGACTCAGGTGTCATCTGACCCCCCACTCTGAAAACACCGACTCAGGTGTCCTTTGACCCCCAAATCTTAAAAACCGACTCAGAGGTGTCATTTGACCCGCCTACTCTGAAAACACTGACTCAGGTGTCATTTGACCCCCCTACTCTGAAAACACTGACTCAGGTGTCATTTGACCCCCCTACTCTGAAAACACTGACTCAGGTGTCATTTGACCCCCCTACTCTGAAAACACTGACTCAGGTGTCATTTGACCCCCCACTCTGAAAAAACCGACTCAGGTGTCATTTGACCCCCACTCTAAAAAAGTGACTTAGGAATCAACTCGCACTTTTTAGGCAAGTGGTACGAGACTGATTATGAGAGCCTGAAACAAGAAACAGCTGCGTCTCAGAATTTATAAAATTGAAACGATAAGGAAAATTGAGCGCAGTCAGAAAACGGGACTAAGTCCGTTGTTGCTCCAATTTGAAGATAATCGCATTCCGGCAAAGCTGGGGATTATAGCGTCGGAGTTTTTTTGGCCAAAAAACAACACATTTAATAATGAACTGAGCCCTTAAAGAAACATATTTTGACACATTTTTTAATAAATCAGATAGGATTCAGGCTCATAGACTTCATCAAGTTGTCTCTATAAGGATCCTAGCTGCATGTACTAAAGGAGGGCGCGTAGTGCCACATTCTCTTCTCCCTCTCTCCTCTCCCTCTGACCCTCTCTCCTCTCCCTCTGACCCTCTCTCCTCTCCCTCTGACCCTCTCTCCTCTCCCTCTGACCCTCTCTCCTCTCCCACTGACCCTCTCTCCTCTCTCACTGACCCTCTCTCCTCTCCCACTGACCCTCTCTCCTCTCTCACTGACCATCTCTCCTCTCCTTCTGACCCTCTCTCCTCTCCCTCTGACCCTCTCTCTCCTCTCCCACTGACCCTCTCTCCTCTCCCACTGACCATCTTTCCTCTCCTTCTGACCCTCTCTCCTCTCCCTCTGACCCTCTCTCTCCTCTCCCACTGACCCTCTCTCTCCTCTCCCTCTGACCATCTCTCCTCTCCTTCTGACCCTCTCTCCTCTCCCTCTGACCCTCTCTCCTCTCCCACTGACCCTCTCTCTCCTCTCCCACTGACCCTCTCTCTCCTCTCCCTCTGACCCTCTCTCCTCTCTCACTGACCCTCTCTCCTCTCCCACTGACCCTCTCTCCTCTCCCACTGACCCTCTCTCCTCTCCCACTGACCATCTCTCCTCTCCCACTGACCATCTCTCCTCTCCCACTGACCCTCTCTCCTCTCTCACTGACCCTCTCTCCTCTCCCACTGACCATCTCTCCTCTCCCACTGACCATCTCTCCTCTCCCACTGACCCTCTCTCCTCTCCCTCCGACCCTCTCTCCTCTCCCACTGACCCTCTCTCCTCTCCCTCTGACCCTCTTTCCTCTCCCTCTGACCCTCTTTCCTCTCCCTCTGACCCTCTCTCCTCTCCCTCTGACCATCTCTCCTCTCCCACTGACCCTCTCTCCTCTCCCACTGACCCTCTCTCCTCTCCCACTGACCATCTCTCCTCTCACACTGACCCTCTCTCCTCTCCCACTGACCCTCTCTCCTCTCCCTCTGACCATCTCTCCTCTCCCACTGACCCTCTCTCCTCTCCCTCTGACCCACTCTCCTCTCTCACTGACCCTCTCTCCTCTGCCTCTGACCATCTCTCCTCTCCCACTGACCCTCTCTCCTCTCCCACTGACCCTCTCTCCTCTCCCTCTGACCATCTCTCCTCTCCCACTGACCCTCTCTCCTCTCCCTCTGACCCTCTCTCCTCTCCCTCTGACCCTCTCTCCTCTCCCTCTGACCCTCTCTCCTCTCTCACTGACCCTCTCTCCTCTCCCTCTGACCCTCTCTCCTCTCTCACTGACCCTCTCTCCTCTCCCTCTGACCCTCTCTCCTCTCTCTCTGACCCTCTCTCCTCTCCCTCTGACCCTCTCTCCTCTCCCACTGACCCTCTCTCCTCTCCCTCTGACCCTCTCTCCTCTCTCACTGACCCTCTCTCCTCTCTCACTGACCCTCTCTCCTTTCTCACTGACCCTCTCTCCTCTCCCACTGACCCTCTCTCCTCTCCCACTGACCCTCTCTCCTCTCCCTCTGACCCTCTCTCCTCTCCCACTGACCCTCTCTCCTCTCCCTCTGACCCTCTCTCCTCTCTCACTGACCCTCTCTCCTCTCTCACTGACCCTCTCTCCTCTCTCACTGACCCTCTCTCCTCTCCCACTGACCCTCTCTTCTCTCCCACTGACCCTCTCTCCTCTCCCTCTGACCCTCTCTCCTCTCCCTCGGACCCTCTCTCCTCTCCCTCTGACCCTCTCTCCTCTCCCTCTCTGACCCTCTCTCCTCTCCCTCTCTGACCTCTCCTGGCTCTCGATGTCGCCTCAAAGCAGAGTGCCTCAAAGCAGCTGTCCTGTGGTTATTACTATAATTAGAGCTCAGCAAAATTACTATAGAACTGCAACAAAAAAGCCTCCCAGAAGAATAGCGGTAGCCAAGAGCAAACACGACAGGACACACAGCGACAGCGCAACGTCAGAGGTGAATGCATCCATAATGACCCATATAAGCGGTAGCACACGGGGGTCGAGAGGAGGGTTAAGTCAGTCAGCCAGTTAATCAGTTAATGACTTTCGCGTGTACATAACTGTAAGTGGAATGCAAGGAGAAAGAATTTTGTGACACACTGTTGGGAAAGGATACTAATAGAAGGCCAAAGAGAGACAAAAAACTACACTAGGAACTGGAAGAAAGGGGAGAAATCCGAAGAATTACAATTGAATAAGTGAATTCGGCAATGCGTAAGAAGACACACAGTCTTAGCGTCCTAGATTGCCTACGGAGATAGCGGTTTGGTTGCACTGCAGACTTTAACTTTTTGACCCGCTCGTTGGCGGCAAAATGTGTGGCAGAGTATCGATGCACCCATCTAAATAAATACTAATATAGTTATATTACTAAGCTAAAACAGAAAATGGTGAGATTGAGATGATACTGAGGGTAAGAGGGTTGAGACTGGCGGTGAGACAAAGACTAGTGTACATGTATAGAGACTGAGAGACTAGGGGTGAGACAATGCGAGACTAGGGGTGAGACAATGAGAGACTAGGGGTGAGACAATGCGAGACTAGGGGTGAGACAATGAGAGACTAGGGCTGAGACAATGCGAGACTAGGAGTGAGACAATGCGAGACTAGGGGTGAGACAATGAGAGACTAGGGTTGAGACAATGCGAGACTAGGGGTGAGACAATGAGAGACTAGGGCTGAGACAATGCGAGACTAGGAGTGAGACAATGCGAGACTAGGGGTGAGACAATGCGAGACTAGGGGTGAGACAATGCGAGACTAGGGGTGAGACAATGAGAGACTAAGGGTGAGACAATGAGAGACTAGGGGTGAGACAATGAGAGACTAGGGGTGAGACAATGAGACACTAGGAGTGAGACAACAAAAACTAGGGGGAGAGAAACAGACAGCCTTAAAAGATGATAGAAAAGATAAGTTAAAAAAATGAATAATATAAAAAAGCTTCTACTTATTGACATGTATATGTACTAGCTAAAAAACGCATATAAATACAGGTACGTATACATAATTGGTGCTTTCTGGATAGTATTTTTAGCGAGAGGGAGAGAGAGAGAAAGAGAGAGAGAGAGAGAGAGAGAGAGAGAGAGAGAAAGAGAGAGAGAGAGAGAGAGAGAGAGAGAGAGAGAAAGAGAGAGAGAGAGAGAGAGAGAGAGAGAGAGAGAGAGAGAGAGAGAGAGAGAGAGAGAGAGAGAGAGAGAGAGCAGCTGCCGCAGACTTCGAAACAGCACAAAAAGAAGCAGAACAGGAGAATATGGGAGAGGGAGGCCCAGCAGTGCGGGGAGGAGTGCGAGGCTTTAATTACGAATCAGTCAGCCCTAGAAATAGCAAAGGTTTCTTTATCTACCTAAATCCCCTACCATCACAACGTGCATGCAACGCAAAGATACATGGATGATGCTTACATGCGCAATATCTAAGAGCTTTAAAAACAGCGGAACTAAAACCATCCTATCTATCCGCCCAAAAATATCCCATAGAAAGGCAAGAAATCCCATTCTCGAAAATCTATATAAGTGTCTTTGAAATGGCCTTTTAGGTAACAAAAATATGTACCAGTATAGATTACCTCAATGCAAGTTTGTAACTGGGCCTCTCGCCTATTTTAGCTCGAAAATTTGTGATTTTATCAAAAAATAAAGATTCCCCAGCAAGCTAATTGTTGACCTTGTAAAGTGTCTAGCTTATTAGAGATAATCTCAAATTATGAGATGCTCTGGGCTTATGAGATACTCTTAGCTTATGAGATACTCTGAGCTTATGAGACAATCTGAGCTTATGAGATACTCTCAGCTTATGAGACACTCTGAGCTTATGAGATACTCTGAGCTTATAAGACAATCTGAGCTTATGAGATACTCTTAGCTTATGAGATACTCTGAGCTTATGAGATGCTCTGGGCTTATGAGATACTCTGAGCTTATGAGATACTCTGAGCTTATGAGACAATCTGAGCTTATGAGATACTCTCAGCTTATGAGACAATCTGAGCTTATGAGACAATCTGAGCTTATGAGATACTCTGAGCTTATGAGATACTCTGAGCTTATGAGACAATCTGAGCTTATGAGATACTCTGAGCTTGAGAGAAGAAGCTCCACATGTTGAAACTACGAGAAGAAAAGCATTTGAAGCTTCAAGGTTGAGCCTAGCCCTCCTAATCACGATCCCTCTACAGAGTCTTAGCAGGATGGCAGGCAGCTCACCGCGTTCCGCATGTTGGCATCGGCGCCAGCTTCGAGCAGCAGGTAGACAACCTGCAGATGGCCCTGCTGCGAGGCCACGTGTAGCGGAGTGAACTTCTGCTGCGTGAGCGCGTTAACCCCGGCACCGTGACGGAGCAGGAAGCGGATCATGTTGACCTGGTTGAAGAAGCAGGCGGTGTGCAGCGGAGTGTAGCCGGCCTTGGTCTGCGGATCGATCTGCCCGCCGTGCTGAACGACCAGAACCTCGGCGGAGGTGACCCGGTCCTCCTGAGCGGCCAGGTGCAACGGCGTGATGCCATTATGCGAGGCCTGATCAACGGCGGCGTTACTGCTTAGCAATGCGGCGCACATCTCCGGATGGCCTTCCTGGGCGGCCAGGTGCAACGGCGCGAAGCCGCTCTTGGATTCGGCGCGAGTGTTGGCGCCGCCGGACATCAGCTGCCGCGCTAGATCCAGATGATTCTTACGAGCGGCGATGTGCAACGGCGTGTAGCCGTTGCTAGCCAAGCAATTGGCGTTGGCTTTGGCTTCTAGAAGAGCGGCAGCAATCGATGTGCGATTGTAATGAGCGGCCAGGTGCAATGGCGTCAGGCCGTTCCGACCGCGAGCGTTGGGATCGGCGCCTCTGGCTAGCAACAGCTTAGCAACGCCGATTTTGTCGTATTTGGCGGCGTTGTGCAACGGAGTGGCGCCTTTCTTAGTGGCCAACTGCAGGCTGGCCTTGTTGTCGAGCAGGACGGCTGCCACCTGAGGGTATTGGGGAGGGGGTTGTGCGCATATACACTTAACTTCAATCTGATTGGCTGGAGAGGGTAGGGAACAGTTAACAACCCCACTCCGCGTTCTGATTGGCTAGAGAAGACAAAATACAGTTCTCGACTCCATCTGTGCTCTGTTTCACTTGGATAGTACCCAGAAAGGCCCTCCGAACATTAACTTACATCTTCGTGACCCTCCCTAGCAGCCACGTGCAGAGCTGTGTAATTATCTTTGCAGGTGGCGTCGGGATTGGCGCCGGCTTCGAGCAGCACGGTGGTCATCTCGGCGTTGCCCAGACGGCTGGCAATGTGCAACGGCGTTTGGTTGTCTTTGGCCCGCGCGTCCACCTGGGCGTTGCTGCGTAGGAGAGCCCGAACCACTTCAACCTGCGGTTTGTATAAGTTGGTTTTCATTTGTGCTGCGGATTATGCTTGGAAAAAAATGATCTGAATGGCCTGAATGATCCCACAATGATACAATATGACCACAATGATTCAATATGACCCGAATGATCCCACAATGATTCAATATGACCCGAATGATCCCACAATGATAAAATATGACCCCAATGCTCCCTCAAAGATACGTATGACCCGAATAATCCCACAATGATAAAATATGATCGCAATGCTCCCACAATGATTCAATATGACCCGAATGATCCCACAATGATAAAATATGACCGTAATGCTCCCACAATGATTCAATATGACCCGAATGATCCCACAATGATTCAATATGACCCGAATGATCCCACAATGATAAAATATGACCCGAATTATCCCAAAGTCATAAAATATGAACCAAAGGATCCCACAATGATAAAATATGACCCCAATGCTCCCTCAAAGATACGTATGACCCGAATAATCCCACAATGATAAAATATGACCGCAATGCTCCCACAATGATTCAATATGACCCGAATGATCCTACAATGATTCAATATGACCCGAATGATCCCACAATGATTCAATATGACCCGAATGATCCCACAATGATAAAATATGACCCCAATGCTCCCTCAAAGATACGTATGACCCGAATAATCCCACAATGATAAAATATGATCGCAATGCTCCCACAATGATTCAATATGACCCGAATGATCCCACAATGATTTAATATGACCCGAATGATCCCACAATGATAAAATATGATGCGAATGATCGCACAGTGATGAACAATGACCCGAATGATCCCACAATGATAAAATACCGAATCGAATCACCCTAAAAGCCCTACTAACCTGGTTGCTCCTAACGGCCAGATGCAGAGGCGTTTCACTGCGCACAGTGGGGCTGTTAGGATTGGCTCCGTGTTGCATGAGCAGCACGGCCACGTTGGTGTGGCCCATAAAAGCGGCCACGTGAAGCGGAGTCAAGCCGGACTCAGTCGTGGCCTCAATAGCGCAGCTGTACTGCAGCAGCAGTTCGATAACGCGAATTCGATTTTTCTTACAGGCGATGTGCAACGGAGTGAAACCGTTGAGAGCTCGGGCGTTGACCATGCAGCGGTGATCTAACAGAAGCTTAGCAACCCTAGTGTAGCCGCAATGAGCCGCCACGTGCAACGGAGTCAGCAAGTCAATAGTAGTATCGTCAATATTAGTGCCGCGAACCAGTAGAAGCCTGGCACAGTCCACGTGATCGCCTTGGGTGGCCATGTGCAGGGCGCTCAGGCCGCTGCGCGATTTCATACCGAAGCTGGCGCCGCTGGTCAGCAACTGGTCGACAACGGCGTACTGGCCCGACCGGGAGGCGCAGTGCAACGGCGTGAGGCCGTCGCGAGTTTTGCAATCGACTTCGGCATTGTTCTCGATTAGTTTTTGCACTACGGGCAGCATGCCCCATTTGGCGGCCACGTGCAGAGGGGTAATGTTGTTTCGGGCCTGAGGATAAGGTGGTTGTTATTATTTAAAATTACTTTTAGGGTCGGGGAATGAGTCATCACAAACCTACCCTTCCTCCGCTCGTGATTGGTTAGTGGAACTCTGACCATAGAATGAGTAATCAATTAAGCTATCCACCCCACCTCGCGGCTTATTGGTTGGTGCAACTTTAACTATAGAATGAGTCATCAATAAAGACATCCACCTCACTCCGCGACTAATTGGTTAGTGGAATTTTAACCATAGAAGGAGTCAGCAATAAAGACATCCACCCCACTCCGCTGCTAATTGGTTAGTGGAACTCTGACCATAGAATGAATCAGCAATAAAGATATCCACCCCATCCGCTGCTAATTGGTTAGTGGAATTTTAAACTACAGCATGAGTCATCAATAAAGACATCCACCCCACTCCGCGACTAATTGGCTAGTGGAACTCTAACCATAGAATGATTCATCAATAAAGACATCCACCTCACTCCACGGCTAATTGGTTAGTGAAACTCTGACCATTGAACAAGCCATAAACGAAGAAACCCACCTCACTCCTGCGCACTCACCTGAAAGTTAACATCGGCGCCTTTCTCAATGAGCAGAGCAGCCACGCTCTGGCTGCCGTAGTGAGCGGCAATGTGGAGAGCGGTGAACCCGCTACCAGCCTGCTGATTTGGGTTACAGTCGGAGGTCAGCAGCAGGGTAGCCGAGCGAACGTCGTCCTTCTTGGCGGCCACGTGTAGGGCAGGCATGCGAGAACGGCCGCGACTGTCGTTCTCTAGCAGGCAGGCGACCACTTTGTCGTGGCACTGCTGAAGAGCGACGGCTAGCGGAGTGAAGCCGTCCGTTGTGGCCAGAGTCTGCGAAGCGCCCGACGCTAGGAGGAACTTCACGACCTAAGGCGAAAGTAATAACAATTTTTATGAAAAGTTCGACTAACTTTCTGAGTAGCATCACTGGAGGCATTTTTTCAACTACTAAACTACCATTAGACTATTCAACTACTGAAATCAGTGCTACGATAATCGGGTCATGGAGTACTTAGACTACGAAAGAAAGGGCACATAACAGAAATATTACGAAGGTTGGTCATAGAGTGCCAAGATTAGGAAGGTCATAGAGTGCCGAGGCAGGAAGGTCATACATGTAGATCTGATCGATATCAGATCATAGAGGGCCGAGATCACGAGGGTCATGGAGTGCCGAGATCAAGGTCATAGAGTGCCGAGATCACGAGGGCCATAGAGTGCCGAGATCACGAGGGTCATAGAGTGCCGAGATTAGGAGGGCCATAGAGTGCCGAGATCAGGAGGGTCATAGAGTGCCGAGATCAGGAGGGTCATAGAGTGCCGAGATCACGAGGGTCATAGAGTGCCGAGATTAGGAGGGCCATAGAGATCCAAAATCCTCAGTAAAATGTTACTAAGAAATTATTGTTATTATTAGGCTTTTTTAACCCCAATAGGATGTAAATGCAGACAAACTTACATCGAGGTGATTCTCCTGCGCGGCCATGTACAACGGCGTGAACCCGTTCTGCGACTGGCAATTCACTCGGGCTCCCTTCTCAACTAGGAGCTTCACAACGTCTAGTTGGCCAGCCAGAGAGGCAATGTGCAACGCCGTGTTGCCTTTCTTGGTGCTGGCGTCAGGATCAGCGTTGCGCATTAGAAGTTCGCGCACGACAGCGGTGTGGCCCTCCTTTGAGGCTAGATGAAGCGCGTTCAGGCCGTTCTAAATAGTTGGAGAGATGGTGAAGTAATATATCCATTTGATGCTCAAGCAGATAGTTCTCAAAACTGATTAGGCCGAGATACCAAGCTTTCAGCTGATGTAGTTCTTGCCAATGCTTTAATTGGCGCAATTTAAATTTATTTTGGCGCCATTCTTCTTCATAGTCATGATCATATTTAGCACCGTTATCAAAATACTATTTGGCGCTGTTGTCAAGATACTATTTGGCGCCATTGACAGGACAAGATCATATTTGGCGCAGTTGACAAGATCATACTTGCGCCATTATCAAGATACTATTTGGCTCCATCATCATCAAGATACTAATTGGCGCCATTGCTACGATACCACTTAGCGCTGTTTTCAAAAAACTATTTGGCGCTATCAGCAAGATTTGATTTAGCGCTATCATTTCAAGATGCTATTTGGCGCCACCATCAAGATACTATTTGGCGTCATTAGCAACATACTACTTAGCGCCATCAGCAAGATACTATTTAACGCTGTTGTTACGATACTACTTAGGAGCTGTTGTCAAGATACTATTTTGCCTCATTTTGAAGACCCAATACATTTTTGCGCCATTATTACAGTTTCTCAGCGCTTATTGAGCAAACAGAGAACGATATAAACAGTTCCAAGTAAGAGAATCGATACGTTGTATGGAAGACACTGGGATTATTATAAAGAGCAGCGGTCTTCTCTCTCAAAGGCAGACACTTGGCAGCATCAAGAAGTCAAGCCGAAAGCAGAAAAAAATTGCCAGCAACACATCTTTTTCGTATGCCTGCACTAGTCCGCCTAGCGCTCAAAGAGACGAGTGTTATACCCAAGGACTTCTGAAGAATATCGCTGGTTTCAATCAAGTGGATGGCCCGACAGCGTCGCGCTTGACTAGAGGACATACTTCTCGTCTCTTTTATTCGTAGTCTCGGCGCCTCAAGACCTCATACTCCTTCGTTCTACTTGATCATGCTTTTAAACAAGGCTGGTAAGTTAGTTGATTGAATCTACAAGACACAGGCCTGTGTTTTTGTATGTTAACTGTAGCAGTCATACTGAGCTCGAGCTCGTGGCCTAATCTCCAAGACATTTTAATAACGAGCTAAAGCAATATTAAGCAATTTAGTAATGGAGAAGTTGGATCATATAATCATTTCCGATATGCTAATGGCGGTAATCGCTACTTTATTTCTTGCTTCACTTTCTTCGGTAATAATTTACTAAATTAAATTTTCTACACGACACTACTACCACTTTCTTACTGGCATGGCAGACATATTCATAACTCTTGCTCATACATTAGAGACTTTTTAATGACTGAACTGATCGGATAGAAAAGGAGAGAGATTACAAAGACTGACTGATTGAGTCACGAAATAGGGACCATGCTTAATTAACAGTGGAATAAATTGGTGGCTTCTATCGAATGCTAAGATAGCGTGCGCCCTTCTTTATAGCCGCTTCCGAGATTTAAACTAGGCTGAAACTACGCCTCGCCAGTAAGGCTCTACTATCTTATTTATTCAAAGAATATTCCATTTTATTCCATGGCAGTAGGGAGAATGAAGGGAACAGTAGGGAGAATGACGAGGGCAGTAGGGAGAATGAAGGGAACAGTAGGGAGAATGACGAGGGCAGTAGGGAGAATGAAGGGAACAGTAGGGAGAATGACGAGGGCAGTAGGGAGAATGAAGGGAACAGTAGGGAGAATGAAGGGAACAGTAGGGAGAATGAAGGGAACAGTAGGGAGAATGACGAGGGCAGTAGGGAGAATGAAGGGAACAGTAGGGAGAATGACGGGAACAGTAGGGAGAATGAAGGGAACAGTAGGGAGAATGACGGGAACAGTAGGGAGAATGAAGGGAACAGTAGGGAGAATGAAGGGAACAGTAGGGAGAATGACGAGGGCAGTAGGGAGAATGAAGGGAACAGTAGGGAGAATGACGGGAACAGTAGGGAGAATGACGGGAACAGTAGGGAGAATGAAGGGAACAGTAGGGAGAATGACGGGAACAGTAGGGAGAATGAAGGGAACAGTAGGGAGAATGACGAGGGCAGTAGGGAGAATGAAGGATCAGGGAGACTATATGAAGCTGAGATATAAGAT
>NIVC01000040.1:477500-587500 GCA_002269645.1 Macrostomum lignano
ATTGGGGGAATTCCTGAGATGCCAAAACTTATTGAGGGAATTCCTGAGATGCCAAAACTTATTTGGGGAATTCCTGAGCTGCCAAAACTTATTGGGGGGATTCCTGAGATGCCAAAATTTATTGGGGGAATTCCTGAGATGCCAAAACTTATTGGGGGAATTCCTGAGATGCCAAAACTTATTGGGGGAATTCCTGAGATGCCAAAACTTATTGGGGGAATTCCTGAGATGCCAAAACTTATTGGGGGAATTCCTGAGATGCCAAAACTTATTGGGGGGATTCCTGAGATGCCAAAATTTATTGGGGGAATTCCTGAGATGCCAAAACTTATTGGGGGAATTCCTGAGATGCCAAAACTTATTGGGGGAATTCCTGAGATGCCAAAACTTATTGGGGGAATTCCTGAGATGCCAAAACTTATTGGGGGAATTCCTGAGATGCCAAAACTTATTGGGGGAATTCCTGAGATGCCAAAACTTATTGGGGGGATTCCTGAGATGCCAAAATTTATTGGGGGAATTCCTGAGATGCCAAAACTTATTGGGGGAATTCCTGAGATGCCAAAACTTATTGGGGGAATTCCTGAGATGCCAAAACTTATTGGGGGAATTCCTGAGATGCCAAAACTTATTGGGAGAATTCCTGAGATGTCAAGTCAAAAAAGGATTCACATAATAATTTTCATCCCTTTCGAAGGGGGGCACTAGATTGCTAGTACCATATATAATTAAACTTACCGTCTTGACTTGACCTTTGTCCTCTTCGTTGAGCATATTGAAAATTTGGCGGATTACTCCTTAACACTATAAAGATCAATCTAGTTGAGTAAAGCGAAAAAAACAGCTAGCTAACATCTACGCGATAACGGGGAATCGACACTGCTCTTATATCCGCTCAGTGAAATACAATCTGACTTGATAACAGAGCTAATTTATTCGCGCGTCTGATAGGAATCTACTTTAGATAAATTCTAATTGACAAAGATCTCTTACTAAGCAAGGTGCAATGCAGCTTAATACAGCTCTCTAGAGTAGTTTTGCTCACTATATACTTGCACACGTACGGAGAGGAAGAATGTCCTAATGCACTAACTCAAGTTAGCCTACCTATATACATACGTGTAAGCACCTCGACGTTAAACAGAGTGGAGTGGCAGTGAAGACGAGAGACACAGGAGAGCCAGAGGCATGATCGGGAGGAAAAAAGAGCTTATCTCTTTCTATCTCTACAGTGGATGGAGCTAATTAGATGGGGAGTAAACGCTGACCCTATGCGAGTGGGATCGAATGGGAAAGGGAAAGACGATTTTAAGGGGGGGGGGATAAATCCCGCCCCAATCAGGAATCCTCGAACGATATTGTTGGGATTTCTATCCAGTTTTGTCGGCTTTTTGCATAAAGCTAGGCTATAGTCTATCCAGGGGTCCCCAACCTGCGGCCCGCGGGCCGCATGTGGCCCGCGAGCCCTTTTTTTTGGCCCGCGGCACCTTCCAGTACTAGACTCTAGACTGCTATAGTAGATTTTATAAAAAGTAATTTAATTACTGTCTGCAAACAGTATAGATTCAGTATCAGTATGGACAGTTAATGATATTCAAAGTTTGACTAAGATTAAAAGTACTTTTGGAACCCAGGGGCTTTGAAAGAACTGTGGAGCGATTTCTGACAGATAGAAGCGTTCACTGAAGGGTTAGGGGGTTGAGCAGTCAGTGCGCCTGAAGGATCGCGGGTTGAGCATTCAGTGCGCCTGAAGTATCAGGGAATTGAGCAGTAAGTGCACCTGAAGGATCAGGGAATTGAGCAGTCAGTGCACCAGAAGGATCAGGGGATTGAGCAGTCAGTGCACCTGAAGGATCAGGGAATTGAGCAGTCAGTGCACCTGAAGGATCAGGGAATTGAGCAGTCAGTGCACCTGAAGGATCAGGGAATTGAGCAGTCAGTGCACCTGAAGGATCAGGGAATTGAGCAGTCAGTGCACCTGAAGGATCAGGGCATTGAGCAGTCAGTGCACCTGAAGGATCAGGGCATTGAGCAGTCAGTGCACCTGAAGGATCAGGGAATTGAGCAGTCAGTGCACCTGAAGGATCAGGGGATTAGGCAGTCAGTGCACCTGAAGGATCAGGGGATTAAGCAGTCAGTGCACCTGAAGGATCAGGGGATTAGGCAGTCAGTGCACCTGAAGGATCAGGGAATTGAGCAGTCAGTGCAGCTGAAGGATCAGGGGATTACGAGGGGTGATCAAAAAGTTCTGCAACCTTTTGTTATAGCTTTTAGTTATAGAATCAGCAAAAGCCAAAAACTTACACATATGCGGCTATATCTGTTTGCTATATTTTTTGCATTTTTGGCTTCCAAATGTGCTCCATTAAAATTTCACAGCCATATATTTTCCATGTGTTTTCAGTAGCTGATGGAAACATCAAAAGACAGTGTTCGCTTCTATATCTTTTTGTGCATGCAACTTGGTTGCAAAGTGACAGAGATTCACACCATGTTTTGTGAATGTTTTAGCTGACTCTGCTCCATCATTTGACACAGTTGCCTGCTGGCTGCGCCATTTCTTGGAAGGCTGGGACAGCTTCAACGATGAACCAAGGTCTGGCCGACCCCGGACATCCGTGACCGAAGATGTCGTGGCCCATGCCGATGCAATAATTCATGAGGATTGGAGCTTTTTGCTAAGATTCATTGCCTATGAGCTTGGTGTCAGCTATGGAAGTGCTCATAACATCATGCATGAGCAACTAGGCCGCACAAAGACCTGCGCTCGGTGGGTACCCCATCTTCTCACTCCGGAGCAGCAAGCAGAGAGGGTGCGCATCTGTCGCTTGTGGCTGCAAATGTTTGAGCCCCACGGCCCACGACAACTGTCAGATGTCATCACAGGAGACAAATGTTGTATCTCCTTCTTTACCATGAGGGATAAGCAGTCCAACATGGTCTGGCTGGCAGAAGATGAGCCAAGGCCTGAGGTGCTGAAGACCGGATTCCGCAGTCGGAAGCGGATGTTCACCATTTTTTTCAACTCTCAGGGTGTTGTATCGGTGAACATCCTTCCAGCGGGTGCCACAGTGACTGCCAGGTACTACACAGACACTGTTCTGCCAGGCGTGCTGCAGGAGCGGCAGGAACGTGCGCGAACCAAGCATGGACCTCGACTCCTGCTGCACCATGACAATGCGGCACCGCACAGAGCGGCCTCAACCATGGCGTACCTGGAGCAGCAGGGGGTCCAGCTGCTGCCCCATTCACCCTACTCTCTAGACCTAGCACCTTCCGACTTTTGGCTGTTCCCGAGGATCAAATCCGTCATTTCTGGGAGGCCATTTTCACGCATGCAAGACTTTGCCCAAGCGGTAAATTCAGCTCTACAGGGTATACCAACTTTGGAGTACCATGACTGCTTTCAGACATGGTGCACACGGATGCGACGGTGCATAGATAGTGGTGGAAACTACTTTAAGGGAATGTGACACTGATTAGACGCCTCGGCTGCTGTAGCACAGAGTTGTGAGGTCACTTGCAGAACTTTTTGATCACCCCTCGTAGGCAGTCAGTGCAGCTGAAGGATCAGGGGATTGAGCAGTCAGTGCACCTGAAGGATCAAGGGATTAGGCTTTAAGTGCACCTGAAGGATCAGGGAATTGAGCAGTAAGTGCACCTGAAGGATCAGGGAATTGAGCAGTCAGTGCACCAGAAGGATCAGGGCATTGAGCAGTCAGTGCACCTGAAGGATCAGGGCATTGAGCAGTCAGTGCACCTGAAGGATCAGGGAATTGAGCAGTCAGTGCACCTGAAGGATCAGGGCATTGAGCAGTCAGTGCGCCTGAAGGATCAGGGGATTGAGCAGTCAGTGCACCTGAAGGATCAGGGAATTGAGCAGTCAGTGCACCTGAAGGATCAGGGGATTGAGCATTCAGTGCACCTGAAGGATCAGGGAATTGAGCAGTCAGTGCACCTGAAGGATCAGGGCATTGAGCAGTCAGTGCAGCTGAAGGATCAGGGAATTGAGCAGTCAGTGCACCTGAAGGATCAGGGCATTAAGCAGCATAGATGAAGGATGTTTAGAATCTATAAACAAGAACACAATCGCCAAATAAGATAACTCACCCCTTCAGGCATTTCCGGACTTGGATTTTTAAAACATATAACCAGCCAAGCTAACTAATCTGACTAAAGAAAGGTCAAGCGGGCAATAAAACTGTTTAGCAAGGCCAAATGTTTTCTATTCACTTAGTTTCTCACCGACAAGAGCTAAAAATAAATTTAATTCGAAAATTAACCTGCAACTTACAAGATCTATAATTCCTAAAGTTACACTAACAGAGCTCGATTTCGTATTTTGGCTTGCTCTCAATTTCTCTCTCTCCCTCCTCTCCACCTCTCTTCCTCTCATTTATTATTCAACGAAGCGCAGTTCAAGTCAAGTCAGTGTGTCGCGCAGAGCATACAATTATAGCTGATTTGAGAGCGAGAGCTTAGTTGCGAATTGTGTGCGCCTGTGCATGGAAGTCATTGCTGAGAGTTTAGTAACAGGCGCAGAGAAAAACACGATATATAAATGTATGTAGGTATATGTATAAACCCCTATGTCATGCTATTATTCAAGACCAGATAGTTAATAACAACTAAGACAGAGTACCATTTTGAGCTCTAACTCTTCGCTCAAAAGCCACCGTATTAACTATTAATCATTTTATAGTCTAAATACAATACAGGCTTTACAGCTAGAAAAACAATAATCTAATTAATAACATTAGAAATACGAGCTAAAAACATAAAACGCTAAACATGCCTACTATAAGTAGCTAGTTCAGACGAAAAAATGGCACAACCCAGAAAAATGACACCGAGTTAATTTAGCCTACCTAGGACAAGTTTTTTAACGTCTCAATCAGTAAAGCTTCTTTTTTTAAAGAGAAGAGACAAGAAACACAGGGAAAAACTTGAGCGATTTTGAGACTAAATTCTAGCCACAGGAACGCAACACATACTAATACGTGCATATGCGATAAGAATGAAAACCCGACAGTTTAAATAGATAGATAAAAATGACCAGAAATCTTGGCTCCTATACAGTCGTAAAAAAGGCAGTATACTAAACAACTAGCGAGCCCCATTAATGAAAGACTGAAGGCCCAATCTTGAGTTTCTTGCTATCCAAATCGCATCTGCATTATGGGAGAGATTGAGCAAATAATCTGAGTAATTTAAACACACAGTCAGCTAGATTTCATATAACGGAGGACCAATTTTCAAATTTACAAATAAAATGAGGCCACACACAACGTTATACATCTAGAGTAAGGAACTCCGCAACATTGGGTATACTGCTCTACTTTAATGGGAGAGCCTTCCAGAGAAGGTCTTGAGGGTCTCATTGAAAATGAAGGAGACATATTTTGTGGAAAAAATCTAGTATTTGGCGCTTAATTGGCGCTAAAAATTTCGTCTATGGCGCCTAATTAGCGAAAAAAAATCACATCTGCGGCGCTAAATTCGCGCTAAAAATCTCGTTTGTGGCGCTTAATTAGTATTAAAACGCCTTCTGTGGCGCTTAATTAGCGCTAAAACCCCCTCTGTGGCGCTTAATTGGCGCTAAAACACCCTCTGTGGCGCTAACAATCCTCTGTGGCGCTTAATTGGCGCTAAAAACCCCTCTGTGGCGCTTAATTAGCGCTAAACCCCCCTCTGTGGCGTTTAATTAGCGCTAAACCCCCCTCTGTGGCGCTTAATTAGCGCTAAAAACCCCCTCTGTGGCGCTTAATTGGCGCTAAAACACCCTCTGTGGCGCTAACAATCCTCTGTGGCGCTTAATTGGCGCTAAAAACCCCTCTATAAATCATCTCTCTCTCTCTCTCTCTCTCTATCTCTCTCTTTTGAGCGACTATTCCATATCCATACAGTCGCCAAGCCTGGTTTCTAATAATTATTCTTCTTAAGTGTAGCTGCGATCCTTAAATCTTCATCAAAAAAGATTTAATACGGCACGCAGAGCCATAAAAATAGCCGGATACAAGGAGATCATAATTATAAAATCTGGAGTAGACCCTTTCATTTACAATGCTGAAGTTGATTATCAGGAGAAATTGAAGAAATTGCAGAAGGGCTACGACCACCATGGCGCAACGCCTTCGCCGACATTGTCCTATACAAACCAATTTCTAATCGTCAGACATGTACACTCTCAGTGCCCTGGGGGCAGGCCCTCATAGGTGACTCTGGGATTTTAGCATCCCTTAGTTGGGGTAGACCTACACCAAATTCTGTCTTAAGTTCTCCTCGGTTTCTCCTCGAAGGGGAAGCCTAAGTGTTGCTTTGAACTCCCCAAACAGACCGAGCCAATCAACCACCCCAATCTCATTTTAGTGCAGACTTGCGCGAACCTCTTTCGCCCAAGCCAACCCTCCCCCCCACCCATCGAATACCTTCCCACTCGTGCATTCCCAACCAACCCTCCAAACCATATACTATACTATGCCATGCCAGACGTCTTTTTTTGGAGCCAGCCAGTTGAAGAACGGACAGAGGAGAAGAGGGGAAGAGAGGGAGATGGGGATAGACAGACATAGAATGGTCTGGTCATGGCGATGGAGCGGAGAGAGGAAAGAGGATGCAAAGAGAGAGAGAGAGAAAATCGATACCTTATAGGGCATACATAGTAGACCCTTCATTCCAATCCGTTCAGACTTCAGACGCCAGCCACCTCCCCTCCCAAAACCCGCCACCCCTAAAAGCAGAAACCAAAGCCACTGGCTTCGCTATACATAATATTATTTTCTGCTTACTTTTATAAGAATATATTGCGCATATCTCTGCTATGCGTGGAAGTCACGAACGAAGCAGCAAATTGGAAAGAAAAAGAGAGGGAGGGCGACTGTAAAGCAGAAATTGTGCGCAAAAGTCAAAACATTGGGGCGCATATTCTGAAAAGAAAGCTTAGTAATAATATACTAAATATGCTGTCTGTACTGAATAGTTATAGGGTAAACTAAAAATGATGAGACCCTAACAGACGAGAAAATCAAAACCATCCCAATGCAGACAAACATCTATTTTCTTTGAACAACAATTCATATTAATATTTACTGGCGCATCCCAAAAGCTCTATTTCAAACATCATGCAAATCACATGCATTATACCGTTAATCGCAAGTGATACTAAATAACATAAACCATCAATAGAATCGCACATAAACCATCAATAGAATCGCACATAAACCATCAATAGAATCGCACATAAACCATCAATAGAATCGCACATAAACCATCAATAGAATCGCACATAAACCATCAATAGAATCGCACATAAACCATCAATAGAATCGCACATAAACCATCAATAGAATCGCACATAAACCATCAATAGAATCGCACATAAACCATCAATAGAATCGCACATAAACCATCAATAGAATCGCACATAAACCATCAATAGAATCGCACATAAACCATCAATAGAATCGCACATAAACCATCAATAGAATCGCACATAAACCATCAATAGAATCGCACATAAACCATCAATAGAATCGCACATAAACCATCCCTACAATTGCCCATAAACCATCCCTACAATTGCCCATAAACCATCCCTACAATTGCCAATAAACCATCCCTACAATTGCCCATAAACCATCCCTACAATTGCCCATAAACCATCCCTACAATTGCCCATAAACCATCCCTACAATTGCCCATAAACCATCAATAGAATCGCACATAAACCATCAATAGAATCGCACATAAACCATCAATAGAATCGCACATAAACCATCAATAGAATCGCACATAAACCATCCCTACAATTGCCCATAAACCATCCCTACAATTGCCCATAAACCATCCCTACAATTGTCAATAAACCATCCCTACAATTGCCCATAAACCATCCCTACAATTGCACATAAACCATCAATAGAATCGCACATAAAACATTCAATAGAATCGCACATAAACCATCAATAGAATCGCACATAAACCATCAATAGAATCGCACATAAACCATCAATAGAATCGCACATAAACCATCAATAGAATCGCACATAAACCATCAATAGAATCGCACATAAACCATCAATAGAATCGCACATAAACCATCAATAGAATCGCACATAAACCATCAATAGAATCGCACATAAACCATCAATAGAATCGCACATAAACCATCAATAGAATCGCACATAAACCATCAATAGAATCGCACATAAACCATCCCTACAATTGCCCATAAACCATCCCTACAATTGCCCATAAACCATCCCTACAATTGCCAATAAACCATCCCTACAATTGCCCATAAACCATCCCTACAATTGCCCATAAACCATCCCTACAATTGCCCATAAACCATCAATAGAATCGCACATAAACCATCAATAGAATCGCACATAAACCATCAATAGAATCGCACATAAACCATCAATAGAATCGCACATAAACCATCCCTACAATTGCCCATAAACCATCCCTACAATTGCCCATAAACCATCCCTACAATTGCCAATAAACCATCCCTACAATTGCCCATAAACCATCCCTACAATTGCACATAAACCATCAATAGAATCGCACATAAACCATCAATAGAATCGCACATAAACCATCAATAGAATCGCACATAAACCATCAATAGAATCGCACATAAACTATCAATAGAATTGCACATAAACCATCAATAGAATCGCACATAAACCATCAATAGAATCGCACATAAACTATCAATAGAATTGCACATAAACCATCAATAGAATCGCACATAAACCATCAATAGAATCGCACATAAACTATCAATAGAATTGCACATAAACCATCAATAGAATTGCACATAAACCATCAATAGAATCGCACATAAACCATCAATAGAATCGCACATAAACTATCAATAGAATCGCACATAAACTATCAATAGAATTGCACATAAACCATCAATAGAATTGCACATAAACCATCAATAGAATCGCACATAAACCATCAATAGAATCGCACATAAACCATCAATAGAATCGCACATAAACCATCCCTACAATTGCCCATAAACCATCCCTACAATTGCCCATAAACCATCCCTACAATTGCCAATAAACCATCCCTACAATTGCCCATAAACCATCCCTACAATTGCACATAAACCATCAATAGAATTGCACATAAACCATCAATAGAATCGCACATAAACCATCAATAGAATCGCACATAAACCATCAATAGAATCGCACATAAACCATCAATAGAATCGCACATAAACCATCAATAGAATCGCACATAAAACATTCAATAGAATCGCACATAAACCATCAATAGAATCGCACATAAACCATCAATAGAATCGCACATAAACCATCAATAGAATCGCACATA
Source organism: Macrostomum lignano (assembly GCA_002269645.1). NCBI lineage: Eukaryota > Metazoa > Platyhelminthes > Macrostomidae > Macrostomum > Macrostomum lignano. The sequence goes on from NIVC01000040.1 coordinate 486,861, forward strand.
AAACATTCAATAGAATCGCACATAAAACATTCAATAGAATCGCACATAAAACATTCAATAGAATCGCACATAAACCATCAATAGAATCGCACATAAAACATTCAATAGAATCGCACATAAACCATCAATAGAATCGCACATAAACCATCAATAGAATCGCACATAAACCATCAATAGAATCGCACATAAACCATCAATAGAATCGCACATAAACTATCAATAGAATCGCACATAAACTATCAATAGAATTGCACATAAACCATCAATAGAATTGCACATAAACCATCAATAGAATCGCACATAAACCATCAATAGAATCGCACATAAACCATCAATAGAATCGCACATAAACCATCCCTACAATTGCCCATAAACCATCCCTACAATTGCCCATAAACCATCCCTACAATTGCCAATAAACCATCCCTACAATTGCCCATAAACCATCCCTACAATTGCACATAAACCATCAATAGAATTGCACATAAACCATCAATAGAATCGCACATAAACCATCAATAGAATCGCACATAAACTATCAATAGAATTGCACATAAACCATCAATAGAATCGCACATAAACCATCAATAGAATCGCACATAAACCATCAATAGAATCGCACATAAACCATCAATAGAATCGCACATAAAACATTCAATAGAATCGCACATAAACCATCAATAGAATCGCACATAAACCATCAATAGAATCGCACATAAACCATCAATAGAATCGCACATAAAACATTCAATAGAATCGCACATAAAACATTCAATAGAATCGCACATAAAACATTCAATAGAATCGCACATAAACCATCAATAGAATCGCACATAAAACATTCAATAGAATCGCACATAAACCATCAATAGAATCGCACATAAACCATCAATAGAATCGCACATAAACCATCAATAGAATCGCACATAAACCATCAATAGAATCGCACATAAAACATTCAATAGAATCGCACATAAAACATTCAATAGAATCGCACATAAACCATCAATAGAATCGCACATAAACCATCAATAGAATCGCACATAAACCATCAATAGAATCGCACATAAAACATTCAATAGAATCGCACATAAACCATCAATAGAATCGCACATAAACCATCAACAGAATCGCCCATAAACCATCCCTAGAATTGCCCATAAGCCATCAACAGAATCGCCCATAAACCATCCCTAGAATTGCCCATAAGCCATCAACAGAATCGCCCATAAACCATCCCTAGAATTGCCCTTAAGCCATCAACAGAATCGCCCATAAACCATCCCTAGAATTGCCATAAGCCACCCCAAGAATCGCCCATAAACCATTAATAGAATAGCCCAAAAACGACCAAAACAATCGCCTATAAACAATCCTTAGAACAAAAAATATTGAAAAAATCAGACAATACTTGATACTCAAAGTGGAAATTGTCATCATGTCAACTAAATCTTATGTTACAAGGTAATAAAGCTTTTGCATAGCTTTAAGTCAAAAGTCAAAGAATCAATATTAAGCCTGATTTTACATTTTAGTTTATTAACAAACTATTTGTCATTAGGTATATAACTCAGTCCTTACTTAATATATAATCTTTTTATAAGACTTTTGTAGCAAATGTACAATACATACATTCAAACTTTACTTCAAATTAGTTTATTTCGTTTACCAGTATATATATATACTAATTTCCAAAACTGAAGATTTTAAGCTTTTTTAACTTATTCTGAAAGCCTAATGATTTACTAGGCTGTTTCTATTGACAAAATACCCACAGTTTGAAAGGCAACATGTATGCCAAGATTTCCTACCATACAAATACTTGCTATTTTTAGCATACATCAAAGTATATCCTAGCATACATGATAGAGTGGAAAATTTTTAGCTTAAATTAAAGTGACTTTACATAAGATACACTATATACAATACAATCAAAACCAAACAACTAGAATAAAAAATAATCTGAAAATTAGCACCTTAAAAAATTATTTTACAAAAATTTTAAACAAAATAAAAGTATTCAAAGTATTTCTTTTATAATTGTCATCTATTAGTGAGCATTGCAAATATGCATAATCATAAAGTTTGTAATTGCATAAATTATGAATTCATTTCAAACAGAGCAAAACAAAAAGTTTTTAGTCTTGGCATAAAACAAGGTCCTATACTTTTTCTTCTACTAGACTTGGCATTCACTAATACACAATTTGAACTATGGCAAGTTGGAAATACACATATCATAAAATAATAGTCATAAGATTGCTCTTAGCCAATAGCAACTTATATTTATATGTTGCTAATAGAAATGGCTAGTTCATTCCCAAGGTTGTGCATATATACCTAAATAGTATGAGATATTTTCTACAAGATGTTTTGGTAACAGATTACAAAAGAGAGCTCTTAACTTTTTATAGCCTAGGCATATAGAATTGCTTTGCATTTATAGAATTGAACCTGAATTTAAATTCTATTCTTGAACTTAAATTTAAGATTTTTTAAATTGATCATATAAACATACCTTACACTCCAGATCATGTATTATACACCCAAATTTTTGGGCATAGATTGGCCTTGCATACCAAAAGCAGGCATGCACAGTTGGCGTGCATCATTCCCAAGAAAATAATGTGCATGCACACCTGGAGTGCACTTAGAATATAGATGTGATATAGAATCATGCATAAATTTTAAGCTTTCTAGGTTTTTTAAGCTTGTAATAAAAAGTTTAAACAAATCTTTGTATGTATCAATTTTCCACTATAAATATCATTGCCAAAAATGCATAAAAATCAACCAAATTATTTGTCAAAAGGGGTCTATTATGCAACTCAAAAAAGACATTTATTGTCGCAACACTGGCATAGTTTTAAGAATGGGCATGCACTCAATTCTTTTTTGTTGTGCATTTATAATTATTGAATTTTTGTTTGAGCGTGCACCTAGCATGATCTGGACTATGGCATATACCTAATGACAAACCATTTTAGTATTTAGAATACTTCTTCAATATACAAGGGTCATCCCAAAAGTTTCAGCAAATGCCTATTAATTTTCAACAAACGAGTGTCAGTACAATGAACATGTCAAAAACCTTCAGAATAACTTTTGTTGACTTGAATTGTGCACTCCCAGCAGCCAGGCAACTTCTGAATGCTGTCAGCAGCGCCAGATTTGCACAGGTCTTTTGCAATGCAGCCGACCTCGCTGAACAGGTCATCAGGGCAATGGAAACGATGCCCTTGGAGCTGGTTCTTAAGCTTCGGAAAAAGGTCGAAATCACAGGGACTGAGGTCTGGGGAGTAAGGAGGATGAGGCAGCACCTCCCACTGGTAGTCCCGCAGTAGGTCCTGCACAATGCAGGCTGTGGCGAACTGGCATTGTCGTGCAGAAGGAGTGGACCAAGTTCCAGGGTCTGTGGCCACTTTTTGCACAAGGCAGGCCGAAGATGGTAAATAATGAAGCTCAACGAGGGGATTCCGGACAGCTCAGCCATTTCTTCGCATGTCTAATGACGATCGATGTTCAGCAGCCCTTGGATCAACTAGATGTTCGACTCTGTGCGAGCTTCTTTTGGCCTTCCTCGTCCTTGACATCATCCTTGACATCAGAGCGGCCATTCTTGAATCGACTGTACCAGTTGTACATGGCTCGCTGGCTCATCGCATTTGGCCCATGGGCCTGCAGCAACTGACGGTGAATTTGAGCTGCAGGGACACCACGAAGACATTCCGTTTTAATGTTTGAGCGCTGCTCCAAATTCAACGGAAATTCCATTTTATTGTTGTCGGCCAATGTTAGATTTAGTATCTCACAAAATGTTCTTTAGAAAACAGAATTTTGAAGCTAAAATGCTAAAAACTTACTCAGACACCCAAAATATGCTTATCTTTCGTGTGGTATAAGTGCTATAGTCCTAAAAGTTGTCTATGGCACAAAATCATTCGATTGCTGAAACTTTTGGGATGACCCTCATACATGTATAGATACAAATACTAGCCTATAATATATATAATGCATGTACATTTATTATATTAACTTTAAGATAGGTTTATTCTACTCAGTGAACATTGCATATATTTGTGAATATATTGTGAATATTTGTGTATATTTCATTCAAGTTCATTTAGTTGAATTATTGAGAAATTATATGGTCTTAACAAAGTCATATCTTTCCTAATTAAAAAATTATGTACAATATAATTTTATACCTAGACACCTAGCATGCCATAGTTTAGATTGTGTATTAGTTTATACAGGTTTAATACCATAAAAATGATGAGACCTTGTTGTACACCTGGTTGGTATGCCAATACAAAAAATTGACATTTGTCATAATATATCTGCTGTATCATGTATGCCAGGATATACCTTGATATATGCTGAAAAATGGTAAGACTCTTGTTGTACACCAGGAAATCCTAACATATATGTTGCTTTCCAAACTATGGCTAGTATATACAGGCCCTTATAACTTATGATAGACTGAATATAGATTTTACAAGTTTCTAAAACCTAATCCGAATGAACACAAAAATTTCAAATCTAAATCTAAACATTCAAATGTGTTTTTTAATGTAGACAAAAAGTGAAAGGTAAATGGCAGGAGTAACTATGACAAAAACTATGAAAAGTGACAAAAAAGCCTCATCATCTGATTAGTAATCACATTGTGCTATACCTTAATTTATTGACAAGATTTAATCTATCTTGGGCTTATACTATATCTATCTAGTATAAATTGAATTGAGCTTAGAATTGAACTCAATTCCTATATATCTAATCTAAACTGATTCTAATTATTGACATTACATTTGTGCATTTTGATAGCTTTACTATGTACAGTGAATGTACATAGTCTGTTGCATTTGTATTTTGAAAAAAAACCAAGTGAGGATTATACTGATACACTAATACTAATAAACAATGATACCTAAAAATGTTTTTGCAACTTTAGGTTAAATACCTCAAAGGTCCCAAAAAAGACTTTTTAAAAATATGTTTTTGAAAAAACAGACAATTGCAAAAACAAACAATACAATATTAAATTTTACGTTTTTTTAATTTACTTTCTCTTCAAAAGCTTTTTCTTTTATTTTTAGCATAAATTTGCTTTGATTTTTTTTATTTTTTTCATATTTGAAAACACACTCAGAAATTTGGAAAAATTTCCAAATCCAAAACATTCAAATTTCTAAAAAAATGAGACTTTCGGAGTCCAAATCCAAATATTTTGATCTATCACTAGCCCCCCCCCCCTTACTTATAACATAATTAAGCAAGCTTTCTCGCATTTGAATTCTTAAAGCTTTTAAAGATTTCTGAAATTTTCAGTTTTAACAGACAAACCTTCTGGCACCTATGGCTGCATAGTAAAAAACTTTAAATTAAAAATTTTACTTGACAAAATATGTACTTTAGAGAATGTCTTACATTAGATCATAGGTTATGGGTACTAGCTTGACTTGAACCAAATGTCTTATTAAACGAAATATCTTTTGAGGGTGAGGTGGCTCGTACAAAAATCTTAGCTTGAAGTATGAAAGACGCACCCCATAAAACATTGACACAGAATAGAGGAGTATAGTGCAGTATTTTAAGCAAATATTGACAGTTAGGCCTACATACTTACCGGTTGATTAGAATCCTCAGCATGACCTTTTTCCTCAGTTAATGTCATTTTGCAGAAAAATGACTATTAGAGACTGGCTATGAAAACTCTGGCAAATTGATTTACTGCCGCTGTAGTGAAATGATTTGAATGCCTAGAACTGGAAGAGAAATGAAAATGATGATTAATATAGGAAGTCTAAGAAATGCGGTCTGCAGTTTAAATCGGACGAAAATATTTTAATGAGTTCACAAAGACGTAAAACAAAATGGTAACGTATTCAGCAATTAAAAAGCTTTTTATAAAGCTAAATTTTATAAAAGTTTACATTTTATACTTTCTATTTTCCAATAAAATTCTCTACTTTTTTATTTTCTGCGCTAGTTTTACAGGAACTATATCCAATAACGTCATTCCTTCTGTATATCATGTTGTTTTGTCCATGGGGCGTGTTTTAAGACCTTTTTGAAATATACACATTTGTTGGCCACAACGCCGACAGGAATCCCAGCCAGCCTGCGTTCCTGAACCAGCTGATGGGGCGTCGATATGATGATTATAGGCAGCCTTCGTGCTGCTTACGAATTGCATTATGATAAAAAGAATTTATCCGCCTATGACAGTTCGTTTGGACGCGATAGGACGCAATTAGTAGAGAACGCATTTACTGTAGCACTGAATGGGCCGGGTAATTTTGCCATTATCCGTTACAGCACAATCCAACGTCGGCGCGGTCGATGTCAGCCGAAGTTTCCGACGTGCATGATCTATCGAAGTCGCTGACAAGTAGGTACTTTTACATAACATCGATGGATCACGACGTTATACGTAGGCTGAACGTCGGTGCATGTACATTTAAGAGTGCGAATACATGTACTTTTTGTCATCGACCTCTATTGATGATGTATACATGTGGGATACTACTGGTACTATTCGTCAGAGAAAATTCGATCCCTCCGCAAGAATATACATGTACTACATGACCGAACGTAGATGCACTAGCAAAATGACAAATACGTATCTTACAGTATACGTCATGTATGGCATGTATTAGCTGCTTACATGTATCTCGCCACATCCATGCATGCATGCAGTTCATTATAAAAAAGCTATACTCATGAAGCAACATCGAAAAGTCGCCATCACAGAAGATTCCGTCTGTGGTCGCCAATTTTGAGAGTGCAGGTAAAGTCTCTCAATCTTGCGAGTGACGCAACTCAGCTACGCCGCGGCAGACTTGAGTTGAGAAATGAAGTGGGGGGGGGGGCAGTGTGCGAGGGTTTAAAGCAACCCTGATCAGTTTTTTTCATATCTTTTAATTCAGAATAGTCCAAGAGAAATATTGCTCACTGGCGCATAAGAGTGGCGACTAATGGTTCTGACTATGGATTTTCAGGCAGGAAATGGTCGCTCATTCCTGCCGTCAAATCCATAGTCAGAACTATGTTGTCCCATCATTTCGAGGGCGCCACTAAGCATTAACCATAGACGAAACTAGCGGGCACAAAATTCATTCCTGCCCGCGTTCAAATCTTTTCTGCCCGCCACTTTAGTCTGTGGTAATACTCAGGCTTTTTAAACTGTATTTTTGCAACAGCTGATAGAATCCTGAAGAAAAGAGCGAATATATATATATGGAAGTCAACAAGCACGACCACTAATTATTGAGCACGAGGCATGATCAATTTGCAAAGAATCGCCACTGGCGATATTAGTGGCTTGGATAGTGCTGAATTGGAATTCATGTCCAAACTGCGTCCATGAGCGCGAAGACGTCTGTCGATCAGTGGTCGGGATTGCCAATCCTGGACCTCAATGACGTGGAAACGTTTTTGGCGGAACTACGGACTCAGGAAGATTCGTATCGCGACTTAGATGTACAAGAACTAGAGGACATCAAACGACTTGAACAGTCGTCAAAGTCGGCATTCACCTTAGCAACCACTAAGAATCAAATTAATCGGTTCAAGAAATTTCTTCGAGAGAAAAACCTGCCTGATGACATTGAAAGCTACGTACTTAGACGGCTATCTGCGCCTCTGGTACGTAAGTCTGCGAGCTAATCCTGCGCTTGGAACGAAGACCTATGCACCGGATACGATTCGAGGCTTTCGGGCTAGTATCCATCGATTTGTAAAGGAGGCAAACAGAGCTTGAGAAAGACGGTGTAAGACTCAGCTTCTATCTTTAACGCTGCATGGCTTTTGATGAAGCATTGATGAACTATTCTGCTATTGACGTATTGTTTATAAATGTACTTTTGTTATGCTGGCTAGCATGTACTGTTACTTCGATAAATTTATCTTTTTCTACGCTTAATAATAAATGCCATAGACTAAAATCGCGGGCACACATTGACGATTCCGTGGGCCGTGCGGCCCGCAAAATCATGGGACAACTTTTCAATGTTGCTGAGTATAGTGTTGCTTCCTTTTTCTGTTGTTTATGGTCGTGCGGCTCGGATCTCTCTGGGGCTGCTGATTTTAGAATTTTAAAAGCGTGCTGTTGTACTGTGAGGCAGCGCCAAATGAACTAAGATGCGAGAAGCAATTGCAGGGTAGAAAAGTCACAAAGGCTTGGAAGGCCGGTGCGCACTTATATTATAGTTAAACTATACTAACCATGCAGCATGATTTAGCAAACACCAAACCCCCCACCCGGCCTAGGCCGGTCTGGGCAGACAGACAAACCCCCCAGCCAATCAGAATGCAAGACTCTAGGCGGCGTGCAAAATTAAGCCGTATGCACAACACGTGCCATGTGCTCGTAGGCGCTTTTGTTTTCATATATATTCCCGTCAAGGATGCAGTACCAATTACATGTGTAGATACTGCAACTGAGTGAGTGCATCGATCGATTTCGCCAGGGGTTAGCGAAATGGGCGGCAACGCCTCCTCGCTGTTTCCGGACGCACGGAGCCCCCTGCAGCTAAGTCAAGTAAGTCAAGAGTGCATCGATCGGTTTTATTTTTTTTTTAATTTCTCGATGTCGCACTTTAAAATACATGTATCTCATTAACGTTCATTTGTATTAGCGTTGCTGATTGTTACGTAAGCATTTCACATGCATACATGTATGAATATCTAATGAGGTTCATAGTTTAATCGAGCTCATGTATATGTCCAATATGTTGTATACAAGAACCACTGCAAGTTGTATATATATTCAATACTTACAGTGGTCCCTAGAAGGTTTATCATCAAAGCATGTTTATATTCGGTTGTAACGATCAAGGTCATTGCACATGCACACGTAATACAGAAAAAAAAATTCATCAATATCAGAGTTCCTTTAAATTCGTATTAAACAGTATCATTTTGGCGTCTTATATAGTTTTGCGTAGATAGCATAGTGCATTATACATATCGATCACATTTCCAGATGCTATTCGAGTCCTACTAGATATAAGCGAACCAATCTTCACAATCCTGCCAACAGACTCGCTTTCGTAATGCAGGTGTCCTTTTTATGACTGCAGCTTGTGCAACAAATCGAACTGTCTTTACTACAACAGGGCGATTTCAATGAGCAGTGCTCACCGATGCCGGCACAGTAGGCAACGTAGCGCTTGCTGACTCTGTTCATTATCAAGCTCATGCAGGCACAGGACGACTCGAGTAACAACAGAATGCAGATGGTTTGGTACAAATTCAACATGATTTTAATATTAAATTTCTAATAGTGTAGTTGTTTAAAAGATTTTCTTGAATTCTCGATTTTCTTGAAAATCATTCTCCAGTAGCACGCCTGATCGACTGTTGTCTATGGCTTGATATGAAAAAAACATTCCAGATTATCACAGATATGATAAAAACTATAAACATATGTATATGGGGTAGAGTTCAAGCCGTCATCGACATGTGGCTATAGCTGGGTGGTTTACACATGTAGGTATAAATATAAATACATTTACGCAAAGTCTTGCGTTTTTCTGCTAGTTTTTTTTCTACAACAATCTTTAACATACATGTATATTACGAGCGTATTAGGTCGTCGAAGGCACATGCATGTACACATGTATAGGCTGATCATAGAAAATTACTATGATCGATAGCTCGATCACAAATATGTACACGTACGACGTAAGGGATATGTACAGTTTCAGAACCGCACAAGAGAGACTAAGGTGACTCTGGCTTCAGCACTCCCCATGCATCGATCATTATGTGCACGTACATGTGCATCCTGATGTGTTATGTACATCTAGAAGTGCATGCGACTGACCTGCAGTATCAGACGTATTCGATGTCGTATGTAGGCTCCTGAACAGATCCATTGTAATTTTACTTGATTAGGTGCAGACTCTGTAGGTCCCCATGTCTGCCGGAGGGGCACGGAACCGCGGCACGAGATTGCTGACAGTTCTGGGTGCCCGCCCAACTGTCCCTGCGAAGGGAATCAGCCCAGTCATCGATCTGACGATTGACGACCGCAGAAGGGATAGGGACCAGAGGAACAGGGCCAGAGAAAGAGCCAGAGACGCCCCTCTTGGCGTGGGTGTCTGCCAGCTGGTGCCCCAGAAACCCTGCGTGCCCTGGGATCCACTTCAGCCTGACAGTATTGCTACTGGCCATGCAGGAGGTTGAGCTGCCGGGCGCAGTCGGCGATTGTCCGGGAGTTCGTGGTGGTGTGGCAAAGGGCCTGTAAGGCCGCTTGGCTGTCAGAATGGAAGACGACGTCCCTCCTCTCGTACCCTTGGCATTCAGTTCTGCGGCGCGGGAGATGATAGCAAGGACTTCGTTCTGGAAGACCATATGGAGAGTCTGCCAGTGTGCTTGGCATGCGTGATAATGAAGTGGCCGTTATTTATGATGCAGACCCAAACGCCAGCGTGGCCGTCTTTGATGGATCCGTCCGTGTAGCAATCCATTCCGTCCCCGAGGGTATCAGGGGACGGACCAGATGCCACCGTAGCTCTGCGAATGGGGTCAGGCCGAGAATCATCGATAACCATATTCCAGAGAACTGGAGACAGAACCCCACCTTTCGGGCTACCTTTGCAGACGGGGACTGTCCTCTGGTAGCCCAGCCAGACTGGCGGTGGCCGAGCGATGGCTGATCACGTACATGATCCACCTGGTGAGATGTGAGTGCGATCGCCTCCCACAGAGAGCTCTTCGGAACGCCTCCAGGAAGTCCAGGAAGATCCCCAGAGCAAAGCCGTTTCAAACACGGCCTTCTCTAGTTTATCAACCAGGACGGGCAGCGCGCTTTCAGTGGAGCGACCCGCCCGAAAAGCGTGCTGGTTCTCGCTGAGGGGTTTGTTATTCAGCTCAACAGTGAGAGGCGCCAAAGCACCAGTCTCTCCATCAGCTTGACCAGGGAGGAGGTCAAGCTGATCGGTCTGAAGGATTTGATAGAATGGTAGTCCGGGCGGCCTGGCTTAGGGATGAAAATCACCTTTGCCTCGGTCCATGCCTGTGGGACATAACCAAGCGTGATGCATGCCCGAAAAAGGCTGCAAAGTTTACGCAGGAAGCCTGGGCATTTAACCGCCTCTCTTAGGAGGGCCGGTACAATACCGTCGGGTCCTGGAGCTTTGAAAGGTTTAAAGGAGTTAGCCGCTCTCACGATGCGGTCCTCCGTGATGATGGAGGCAGCCAGCGCGTGACCTCCCAACCGAGTGATCCGGAGTGGTCGAGTTAGCTGATTCATTGGGGAAAAACGCAGTGAGCATTACATCAAGCGTTTCCCCTGGGTTGTCCGTGGACGTAACGTCGGTGCGTTTGACCGAGGGAAGCTTAGACATTTTGTTCAGCGTAAGCGCTTTCACAATTCTGGAGGTGGGGCGTAAGCCCTCTAGCTCCTCGCAGTATTGTCGCCATTTTGAGCCTTTGCATTCCTAACCTGCCTTTTAAACTCATCGATTGCTTCATGATAGGCGGTTTGGTCCGCTGGGCTCTTAGTTTTAGTAGCTCTGCGGTGGAGTCTCTTAGCTCTGCGACGGAGGTTGCCGAGCTCGGGATTCCACCACGGCGCGGATTTTTTCCCTTTATAGGCTTTTAAAGGGCAGGATGCCTCAAAGGCGGTGGTTAGCGTTTCTGTCAACACAGTCGCGCACTCATTCACTTCTTGGCATGACGTGATCGTGGATGGTTGGCCAGGAGACCGATGGAATTCCTTCAGGGCGAGCCCGAAGGTTTTCCAATCAGTGTTTCTGGCGTTCCGTCTCCACGTAACACGAGTTACGCTACGCGCGGCCATCAGGATGAAGGTGATGAACTTGTGACGAGAGTGAGATGAGAGTGAGAGTGAGAGAGTGAGGACGCAGGAAGTACCCGCCACGCCGCAATACTCTGGTAGAGTCTGGGTGTTGCGAGCGTGGCGTCGATCACTTCCGACCACCGTTGTCAGAAGTGGGGGTGGACCGGTAGAGTTGCAGAACTAGGAGGTCTTCGCCTCTCTGATTAATGCCGGTGCTGCCCCAGTGAGTATAGTGGGCGTTGATGTCGCCGGCAACCATGGGCTCGTAGTTTTTGGCAGAGCAGAGCTCTACCAGCGTAGCGAGGGTTCTGCATGGGGACGACCGCAGCATCGCCTGGTAGGTAGACCGAGGCAATGAGGGTGGTCTTCCCAGGAAGCAGGTCCTCGGATTGGATGACGCAGATGTCCCTGTTAGACAGGTCCGCTGAGCCACGCACTGAGCGTTTTGATCGCAAAGGTGCAAGCTCTGGGAGGCTGATTGGCCTCGCCAAAAACAGTATAAAAAACAGTTTTAGCCAGCAGGGGCGTTCTGAGGCTTACCTCTAAGAGTCCAGGGTTCCTGGACGAAGATGAGCCCCGGCGTGTCGAGCTCGGCGCAACGCATAAGGTTGACCGAGGCTGCGACGCAGTGTTGAAGATTAATCTGCAAGCAGTGGATTCCCTGGCTGCTGATCATTATCACGAAGTTGGGGATCGTTGAGCAGGTCATCCTCCTCCTTTTCAGGGGTGGTTGGCCCGCAGACCTCTATGGGAGATTCAGCGTCCTCGGCAGTAAGGGTGTGTGTGGAGTCCTCCGCGGGCATGAGCCCAGCGTGGACGTTACCGTCGCCTCCTCTGCGTGCTTCGTGACATCATTACCAGTCCCCTCCGCCTCGTCGGTCAGGTCGATGCGGGTGGTGCCAGCCTCCTGGTGAGTAGCAGACTCGAACCAGTCGGTCGGCGCCTCCCCGCCTACAGCCTGGCCTTCTGGCTGTTGGGGTGGAGCGCGAGAAGCGCGGGCCCGCTCACGATACGCCCGGAGGCTCTTGGCCTGGTCCAGCGCGCGCTGGATCAGACCGGACCTCCGGGTGCTCCTGGCGGGTCTGCGGTTGCGATTTCCGGTTTCAGCAGCGCGAACTGCCTTACCGGGCTTGGGGTTGGCCGTTTGCCTCAGCTTCTTTGCCGGAGGAGCCTGGGCCCCCAGTTCCGGTTTCGAAAGGCTCGGCATGCTTGGCTTGATCAGCTTTCCGCTCCTCGCAACGGAGGATGGTCAGCTGAGTCAGGCCAGATCGAGAGCCCTAGGATCACCGTGGTCCCCTTCTTGCGGAAAGTGGCGTGGTGTAGGAGCCCGTTGACCTCGAGGTCAGGGTGCAGCTTTAGCAGGATCTGCCTAAGCTGATCTCCGGACTTAATGGCACTGCCAGCCAGGAAGGCACCACTGGGCCTTTTCCGCTCGCCCTCGCTGGCGAAGACGAGCTTGCCGAGCTTTTTTGGGCCAGTTCAGCTTTGGAAGAAGCTCGCGTAGACTGCGGTCGCTCTCCTCCGAGTTGCACCAGATGAAGATTGAGCCGTCGGTCTTGGTAGATTTGACCACGCTCACGGGGCGGCCTGCCAGGAGCTGGTCAATGAGCTCAGCATCGATGGTGCGTCAGGCACTGTCGAGTTCATCGGTAGTGAGGTCTTGCTCTTCCCCGAAGACGATGACCGCCGGTTATAGCAGAGACTTTGAGACTTTTGAGGGGTAGTTATTTGTGGCGGCTCCCGAAGGCCCGGCCGCGCCGGTTGCAGGTTTGCTGGGTAGCACACCGGCGGGGGTTGTTTCCTGGGGGGCAGCTAGGGATCGCTGTGGCTCCTTTCAGCCCAAAAGCAGCCTTGCTCTCCTTATAGGTCCCTCCGCAAGTGGCCAGCCCGCAGCTTCCCCGTCCCGTTGTCGCCGTCGCCGCTCATTGCAGCGTTGGTTGTAGGCACGTCGGGCCTCCACGGAGGGCCCCGGTGTGCGTGCGGGCTTGTCGCCAGGCTTGTGCGGGCTTGTGGGGCGGCGCTGGCACCAGAATCACCGGCCGGAGTTTCCGGGGTCCCGGCTTCAGCGGGATTTTTTGGGGCGGTATAGAAGCCAATGGCTGAAAGCGTGAAGGAGTGAGCTGAGTCATGGAAGAAAGGAGAAAAAAGAAATAAAGAAAACCGCAAGCGGCCGGTTCATTTAGCTCCACGACCTTCCAGCCCCTCGACGCGGTTTACATCTTAGGGATTTAGAGGGCAGCGATTAGCAGTGCCTAACTGCGTACCCTGTTGCGGTCAAAGGGTGGCACCTTTACCTCAGAGCCGTAGCCAGATCGGGCACCTGATCGATAACGCACAGGTAAGCGCACCGGGAAAATCCTGTACCCTAGCTTAGCGGCCAATTAAGGTCCAAGGCCAAAGCCCTGGAAGAGTGACCGGTGCCGTTTCTCAGTCTGTCCAGTGGCCCTAAGGTCCACCTTTGAACTCTTGCAGGACGCGTACCCCTTGGGTCGGCTATACTAGTAGTGTAGCATGAAGATTAAAACTCCAGCCATGCCTGCTTTAAAAAGAGGATTAGCAGGTGTGAAACATCGCAGACCATAGCCAGTAGGCCTAGTCTGGTTCTTATTTCACAGGTCTGCTGCACCTACTGCTGCGAGCCAAATTGTACGAATAGTAGTACATTGGTTCAGTAACAACGTGTATAGGACGATAAGATTAGGTAAATTTGCGTAGACATTCTAATAAAACGAACCTAGTAATCACATATCATAAAATCACAGTAACAGCATATCTATTTGAATGAGCAAATATCTAACTTTTTGCACCCAAGCCGACACAATATAAAACTCTACTACCTAAAACTACTGTAGAGCATCCAAATACGTATTTTTAACAGTTGTCCATGATTTTTAATTCTGCTTTCTCAAAACTGCGATTTCGAATGAGTAAATATATTTTGTGTACGTTCGGTGGCCTATGGACTAATTAAATAAAATAAAGCATACTGAAGTTTAAATTATTTGATTTGTTATTTGATCGAAATTAGTTTGGCTATCAAAATTTTTATTGATAAAGTGTTCCGGATTTTCTTGTCAGTAAAGCAAAATTTAATAAACTTATTTGTTCAGTACAGTAGCTTTGAATTGTATTACCTATTTTGTTGCTAAAAAAGAAGTTTATTTTTATTTCATTAATCATATATGCGTCATATTTTTAATTACACTAGAAACCTGTTTTAAACTGCTCATAGTGTGATAATTTTTTAGCTTCTCCCAGCACTCAACTTACTTAGCATTTGCATTTTTGAAAAAGGAAAATGATACAATATTTATACTACGGGTTTATTATATCATTCGGCATCTTGACAAAAAAGTGAATCGTAGAATGAACATGGCTTTTTGTTTTTAAGGATCTGCAATTTATAAAAAGTATAATTCTGCGACTCTGTAGAGCAAAAGGCATGCCATGATATTTGTCAATTTTTCGGCCTTTTATACTGTGTTAAGAACTTTATACTGGATTAAATAAAGAATTATTTACTTGAAATGCATTTTTATTTTCCGTAGTTGTTCTAATTCTTCCTTGTATATATGTATATACAAGGAAGAATTATTTATTTATTTATATATAAGAAGGATGCAGTTCACCTGCGGCTCTGTGCTTTAAAATAATTTCACTTTGGAGGGTATTAGGAGAAGTATTAGAAAGTACGCCCTCCTATGCATTTGAAAGACCGCATTTGATCAGTTCTTATGATGAATGGCTTTATCCAATATATGCGTGGTGTTTTGCTACTTTAATTGTTTCAGACCAATCTAATATAGGAGATGATGAATAGTGATACATATGTAGTTTAGTTTTAATATTAAAAAGTTATTACACTAGACATATCTATACGTCTTTTTTATATTTATGTCTATAGTTTCTAGCAAAAAAAACTTACAGAAGAGTTACTTAATACTTATAATTATTGGAAACGTAATATGAATGAAGCGATCTAGTCGACTGTTTCACAGGTTAAAAAACTGTAGTATATTACTATACGCTAGCTGCTCGTACTACTAGTTCAACTCATTGCTGTTAAACTTCAGAAATCGAGTCAAATAGCTTTTCGGACTAAAAACTTCATTCGTCCAGCCGTTCGGGCGCGACATCGGTTGATAGGCAATATAACAAATGACAGCAACGGTTGCTAGGGCTGACACAAGTGGTGACTATGACAACGAAGATTCTGGCGACGAAGATTATCGTCGGGACAGACGAAGATCGCCGTCGGAGCGAAGTCACCGCTCGGTGCGGTCGAGCGTGTCGGCCGCCACAACAACAGCCACAACCAGGACGCTGACTTCTCGACTCGATCCCGGCCAGGTTCGCCGGGTGCTCGACCGGCTGAAAGCCGAGCTGGATAGTCAGCGAGATCGGGCCGAGCGCGCCGAGACGGCGCTTTCAACCTCGCGCGCCGAGATCGACCGACTGCGTCGACGTCGCCAAGACGATGAAACCGACGACACTGACGCTGTCCAGCAGGGCGCCAGTCTCGAAGCGGCCGCGTTGGCCCTGACGCGTCAGCTGACTTTGACGCGTCGACGACTGGCAGCTGACGGCAGATTCGGCGAACAGATGCAACGATGTGTTGACCGGCTGGTAAGCGACGATCAGTTAAGTTTAGTTAACTTGTCCACCCTTCATGGTTCGATTCCGTGCGCGGCAACAATCAATTCGGGCTGGAATTGGATGCACTAAACATTGGCCCAAGTGTTTGTCATGCGATTCACAGCCATCTCATGAGGGCCCGCCGCAAGGCACAGTGAGTGTACATCATGGATGAAGGAATAACAACGATTGATCATCAATTGCCGAGCGTCTCCCTACTAACGCTATTGGCAGATGAAATCTATTCATAGTCACACTTGGAGTCCTTAGACGATCTTATAAAGTTCCTCAGCCAATAGCGTTGGTACGGGAGTAAATTCCATAGACGCTCGGCAGATGAGCAATTCCCTTCATCCAAGGTTGTACATGCCTGACGATTAGAAAGTCAGGGCCGCTGTTGTACACTCTGTGTGAGCGAGTGTATGTGCTCAGAAGTCGGCGGAATGGCCGAACTTAATGTGACCGGGTCGAACCGCTGGACGTCACTAACCCAGAAGTTAGAATTTCTGCTTCTTTGTAGTAGATTTCTACCGACTAATATTATTCAACGATAGTGAACAGTAGTGGACGCCTATATATGTAAATTTTTAAGCTATAAATCTTCAATGTTAGAGAACTTGAATGTCATGAAAAAATAAATACTGAGTCATATTCATGATTTTAAAATGTTTTTTTCTTCTTCAAAAAAGTCTACAAGGCCATCTGTGACATTGAAAACAGCTGTTAGCTACTGGGGATTAGAAATAATTCCCAAAAATTCAAATCCCATTGACAACGGGACGCTACACTATAACATCGCATGAAGTTAGAAATGCGTCGCGATTAAGACTGATTTTATGATTATAATTCCTCAATAATCTCTGAGGGAAAATTTGAGCAACTAATATTGAATACTGCATGGCTTGTGATAAACATTTGACCATTAATTTAGGGAATCAAACCACTAGCTGTTCACGGTTGGCTGCTTGTGAGACTTCGTTCCTGTCTCTTCTCACCCCTGTCTCTTCTCACTCATGTCTCATCATACCTTTGTCTATTCTCACGCTTGTCTATTCTCACCCCTGTCTTATCTCACCCCTGTCTATTCTCAGCCCTGTCTATTCTCACCCATGCCTCATCTCACCTTTGTCTCTTCTCACCCCTGTTTATTCTCACCCCTGTCTTATCTCACCCCTGTATTTTCTCACCCCTGTCTCTTCTCAACCCTGTCTTTTCCCACCCCTGTCTCTTCGCACCCGTCTCATCTCTTCCCTTTTTTCTCCCCCCTATCTCATTTCAGCCCTGTCTCTTCTCCAAGTCAAGTCACTTGTTTCCCCTGCCCGTTATGCCCCCACCAAATGCCAAAATCGATCATACCCTACACCCCTATCTGATCAGTTCTATTGAGAACAGAGCTACAGAAAGAACCGCACAACAAGAGCCAATGGGTAGACTTTCCTGTCAGACAGTTCCTCTCAGCCCCTGCTCATTTGAGGTAAATTTTATTGAGCAAAGAGGGGGGAGAAAGAAAAGGGATTGAGGAGGTTGTCGGTAATTCCCTTTCTTCCCTGAGCACAAAATGTTTTTCGTCTTGGGGGAAATTCTGGGAAACGGACGGCTCTCAGCTACAAAACATGCATTGGGGCGTTTCCTAAAATTGAAATACAGCGAGACTGCTGCTCTAATTTGCCGCCTCACCGTTTGAGTCATGAGCACTCATCGTCTAGACAAATACTCCCGAATGGGAGTCCTTAATCCCTCTGATAATCCCGTTTATTATCCTCATTCTGGCACCAATACTAATCATTATCAACAACGTCAATCTAACGATAGCGGAAACGGCAGCGAAGTTCCGCTACAGCTGCCGTACCTTCATCCGCCTGACAGCTTTCAAGAGGTAAATACGTGCTGCCCAACGAGTACTCGTAGAGCTCATTGTCTGTCACGATTCTGGTCTATAAAATCCAGACTTAGATCTACACGCACTTGATTTAGATGTAACTAAAGCGTTTGTTCTCATATTCTCTAATTAAATCACTCATGTGTTACTAACGGACAGCCAATTTCTATGAAACCATCCCATACTTCATGCAGACAGACTCGCTAAACGAATTCAGCCACCGACAAAATGACTATTATAATGGTAAACTGGTCCGGTTGGAGAACAGCTTGAGATATCTGCGGGCTGAGAATGTTCGGCTGGTAAGTCTGTCTGTCTGTCTGTCTGTCTGTCTGTCTGTCTGTCTGTCTGTCTGTCTGTCTGTCTGTCTGTCTGTCTGTCTGTCTGTCTGTCTGTCTGTCTGTCTGTCTGTCTGTCTGTCTGTCTGTCTCCATCAGCTGTCCTCATCCCGGATGTCCCACCACAGGCGAGTCGGCACCGAGGCCCAGTGCCGGAGTCGCACTATCAATACGAGCAGCAGCCGGACTCCAGCATCAACCAGTTGGAGCAGCTGAAGCGACGCAACGCTCATCTTCTCGATTCCGCGGCCGAGCGGTTGAAGTCTCGAGTTCGGCAGCGCCCAGACGAGGACAATAAGGTGGGAAAATACTTTTTGATGCCTGGATACTAAAAGCCTGCAAGAAAAATCGCCCCAAACTCGTTGAATCACTTGCCTTACAGTTAATGCTAGGCGAGTTGAGACGCGACTACGAAAAGCGTCGAACTCGCGACCTCGCCGAGAATGGCCGCCAGCTGGAGGAGAAGGAACGGGAACTCGAACGGCTTCGTAGACACTACGAGGGGCTGCAGTACATGGTTCGAAGTGAAACTGTCATTTTCTCTAGAAATTCTAGATCACACTACTTTAAGTAGTGTGAAAAATTACTAAAATTTGAATCAATCGCTTCTTTGTTATTCTAGACTAGAAGTAACTCTGGCGAGAAGGACGCGATGGAAAGAATGTTGCAGACGGTGCAAAGAGAAAGGCTGACTTTGCAGCACCAGCTCAGCTGGAATCAGGTGCGAGATGGGACGATTTTGATAGAGTGGATTGCTAATCTAGCCAACATAATTGATAAAGGAACAGAATGGATTGCTAATCTAGCCAACTCCATTGATAATCGAACAGAATGGATTGCTAATCTAACCAACTCCATTGATAATTGAATAGAATGGATTGCTAATCTAGCCAACTCCATTGATAATTGAATAGAATGGATTGCTAATCTAGCCAACTCCATTGATAATTGAATAGAATGGATTGCTAATCTAGCCAACTCCATTGATAATTGAATAGAATGGATTGCTAATCTAGCCAACTTCATTGATAATTGAATAGAATGGATTGCTAATCTAGCCAACTCCATTGATAATTGAATAGAATGGATTGCTAATCTAGCCAACTCCATTGATAATTGAATAGAATGGATTGCTAATCTAGCCAACTTCATTGATAATGGAACAGAATGGATTGCTAATCTAGCCAACTCCATTGATAATTGAATAGAATGGATTGCTAATCTAGCCAACTCCATTGATAATTGAATAGAATGGATTGCTAATCTAGCCAACATCATTAATAATTGAATAGAATGGATTGCTAATCTAGCCAACTCCATTGATAATGGAACAGAATGGATTGCTAATCTAGCCAACTCCATTGATAATTGAATAGAATGGATTGCTAATCTAGCCAACATCATTGATAATGGAACAGAATGGATTGCTAATCTAGCCAACTCCATTGATAATTGAATAGAATGGATTGCTAATCTAGCCAACATCATTAATAAATGAATAGAATGGATTGCTAATCTGGCCAACACCATTGATAATGGAATAGAATGGATTGCTAATCTAGCCAACTCCATTGATAATTGAATAGAATGGATTGCTAATCTAGCCAACTCCATTGATAATTGAATAGAATGGATTGCTAATCTAGAAAACGTAAATTTCTTATCCGAAGGAGTTCTTCTCGGACGCCAGCACCGAGGACCGACTGAAGCGGCTCACGACTGACATTCAGCGGGTTGAATCGGCGAGGCGGGAGCTGGACGAAGAAATTCGGCGACTGAGAGAGTCCGCCGTGCGAGTGAAATCTCTGGTGAGATTATTCCGCTGTAGCAGACTCTTTACTGCTGTGTCTGATATGTCTAAGAAGGTTAAACTTCTTCAACAGGTGACTCTCATCTTTCTAACAGGTGACTCTCATCTGTCTAACAGGTGACTGCCATCTGTCTTACAGGTGACTCTCATCTGTCTAACAGGTGACTGCCATCTGTCTTACTGGTGACTCTCATCTGTCTAACAGGTGACTGCCATCTGTCTTACTGGTGACTCTCATCTGTCTAACAGGTGACTGCCATCTGTCTTACAGGTGACTCTCATCTGTCTAACAGGTGACTGCCATCTGTCTAACAGGTGACTGCTATCTGTCTAACAGGTGACTCTCATCTGTCTAACAGGTGACTCTCATCTGTCTAACAGGTGACTGCCATCTGTCTGTAGCTTACAGAAGACTATTTCCATATTGCAAACATGACACTCCCTACTGAAGATTTTGCTCCATCCTAAATACAATCCCTTATTTAGCATTTTGAACCTATTTTTAAGTTTTAATTCTCGGCAAAAGAACCCTAAAGATTAAATATAGAAACGAGTATTCATTTCCAACAGTTTAAAATATTCACACGTACCTGTCTTCCTGGTGCTAATATTTTACCTCGTCAGTTAAAAATAGAAATCAATATCTTAAGAAGGCTCATTTCCATCAGCTAAAAATTGAGTCGATATTTTCTCACTCTGCAAACTCAATATTGCGCGTTATTTGAGTCTGAATCGCTGCTCATGTTTCATTCTTAATCTGCTTGACTGCATGCCTACATATACTCGTATATGACTGTCAAATTGACATTCCACTGTCTCGCAGAAACAGCCGGCAGAATCTGCTGCTGCTGCTGCTGAAGAAGAAAAAGAAGAAGAAGAACAAGCTGCAGAAGCGGTAAGTTGCTTTATTAAAGAGGTCACTTTTCTCGGTCAAGCTAAATTGGGAAAATGAGGGATAATTTCGAGTCAACTAGATTGAAATAAGCAATTGTGTGAGGAGATCAATAATGACTGCTTGTGACGACACAATAAAACAGGGGTCATGTGAGACTCCCCCTCTACTCCTCTCCCCATCTCTCCCCCTCTCTCCCCCTCACTCTCTCTTTCCCTCTTTCCCTCTGTTGCCCTCCCTCTCTCCCCCTCTTTATGTCCCTCTCTCTCCCTCTCTGCCTCTTCCTCTCTCCCCTCTTTTCCTCTTCTCCTCCTTATTTCTCTTTGCCTAATCAAATTTTTGTTCCATTTCTTTTTTAAATGTCGTTTTTTGTCAAAATTAAGCATCACCCAAAGTTGGGTAGAAACATAAAAATGAGGAACTCACGCGCTTTCTCAATGCCTTCAGTCTGAGCAGGTAAACGTAACACACACGGTAACCTCCCCAAGTGGTTTAAATCAAGCCTTCGAAAGTATTTTTTCCTACCTTTTTTGATTTACTTTAAAACAGCTGAAGTGTTTATTTGCTTTCATTGAGTTTTATAATACATTTTTCGGTGTGGCTTTCTCAAAAGATTTTTATCCTCTTGGACGCAAATTTTTTGCGACTATGCAGAGGCAGCAGAAACAACTGCGACTGGCTTTTAAAGGAGCTGGGCGGGAGGCGGACAGGCTGCAGTTCCACATGGCTGAGCTGGAGCTGATCATGAAGGTGAGGCTGGGTGCAGCTGGGTGGCTGGATTAGTTAGTTAGTTAGTTAGTTAGTTAGTTAGTTAGTTAGTTAGTTAGTTAGTTAGTTAGTTAGTTAGTTAGTTAGTTAGTTAGTTAGTTAGTTAGTTAGTTAGTTAGTTAGTTAGTTAGTTAGTTAGTTAGTTAGTTAGTTAGTTAGTTAGTTAGTTAGTTAGTTAGTTAGTTAGTTAGTTAGTTAGTTAGTTAGTTAGTTAGTTAGTTAGTTAGTTAGTTAGTTAGTTAGTTAGTTAGTTAGTTAGTTAGTTAGTAGACAGACAGACAGGCATAAAGACAGACAGACAGACAGACAGACAGACAGACAGACAGACAGACAGACAGACAGACAGACAGACAGACAGACAGACAGACAGACAGACAGACAGACAGACAGACAGACAGACAGACAGACAGACAGACAGACAGACAGACACAGACAGACAGACACAGTGCCACCCAATCTACCGCTTGCAGCACATGAAGGACTCTCTGGAGCGCAAGTTCCAACTGGATCAAGAGGGCACTCGCGTGAAGCGATTGATTGACAGGCGGTCGCGAAACTTCCTCGGCTCGAAGGTTTTTATACCTCTTTTCAATTTTCATTCCGGGTGGCTTATTGATTGAAAGTTAACTGAAACTGACTGCAACTTTTTGATCGAATTGTGTAAAGTTAATTTATACATCCGCGAGACAGACAGTCTTAATTTCATTTTTCAATTGTCAATTCATTTCAGGCAGCCGACAAGCCGGCAACTCGGGGTAAGGATAGCGATTTGGAAGGCCTAAGAGTGAGTCTGGGTTGGAAATAACCTGTGGATTTGATTAGATTTTAAACTAGACAGTATCGATGTCAAAGACTACTACTCAACGGTTTTACCGAAAAATACTAAGGTGGTTTCCATTCTTAAAGCACGAGAATTGTTGCTGTTTTTGACTGGCAGGGGGCGTCGCCATCGAGATGGGGGGGGACACTGGGGACATAAGGCATAAGGCAGAATCTTATAATCTTAACGCAGAATCTTAATTTTTAAACGAAAAGCTTTATGATATTCAGAAAGCTATAAGAAGGCAAGTCACATCAAAAGATGGACAGTGAGTCTGCCTCCTATCTAAAGCAATAACAATTTTTGTGCTGAAAAAATGAAAACCTCCTATCTTCGTAATGTATCATTTCGTTAAAACCTGCCTTCTGAAATTTTCCAAGAAACATAGTTTCTCGACCGTCCACTTGAGTAGTCTTTGTTCAATGTCTGATCACAGATCTCTAGATTCACTTTAATATTCTTCTAGAATAACATACCTCGTACATCAGTCGTTCTATATCTACTTCATAATTTTCGATCTCCTATCTACATACATATTTAGATATCTCTAGATCTACTTTGAAGTCTCTAGATCTACTTTGAAGTCTCTAGATCTACTTTGAAGTCTCTAGATCTACTTTGAAGTCTCTAGATCTACTTTGAAGTCTCTAGATCTACTTTGAAGTCTCTAGATCTACTTTGAAGTCTCTAGATCTAATTTAAAGTCTCTAGATCTACTTTGAAGTCTCTAGATCTAATTTG
Organism: Macrostomum lignano; assembly: GCA_002269645.1. Lineage (NCBI taxonomy): Eukaryota > Metazoa > Platyhelminthes > Macrostomidae > Macrostomum > Macrostomum lignano. The sequence goes on from NIVC01000040.1 coordinate 510,556, forward strand.
AAGTCTCTAGATCTAATTTAAAGTCTCTAGATCTATTTTTTAAAGTCTCTAAATCTACTTTTAGATCGATCTACTCTTTGGAAGTCTCTAGATCTACTTTGAAGTCTCTAGATCTAATTTGAAGTCTCTAGATCTATTTTTTAAAGTCTCTAAATCTACTTTTAGATCGATCTACTCTTTGGAAGTCTCTAGATCTACTTTGAAGTCTCTAGATCTAATTTGAAGTCTCTAATTCTACTTTGAAATCTCTAGATCTACTTTGAAGTCTCTAGATCTACTTTGAAGTCTCTAGATCTATTTTTTAAAGTCTCTAAATCTACTTTTAGATCGATCTACTCTTTAAAAGTCTCTAGGGATCTAGTTTAAAGCTTCCAGATCTACTCAAATATTCAATAAATCCCTCAGCCGCTCACAGAATTCAAATCCCACCCCAATCCAGTCCCAGCTCCGAGATCTAGAGAAGCGCTCCGAGCTGCAAAGTCTCCGACACGAGGAACTCCTGCTGGAACTCGAGGCCACGAAGAAGCGTCAGCGGCGGGATGAACTCCGACAGCTCAGCGGGGCGTCGGCGACATCCGCCACTGCCGCTGACACTTCAGCCTCTGCCTCGGCCTCGGCGATGACGTCTTTCTCAGCGAACAGACTCAGCGGACTTCAACAGGACGACAGTGAAAGCGGTAAATTTTGGAATCCTCCTTGAAGTCTCTTAAAGCTTATGATAAATAATATTTAATAATCACTACTTGCAACTACTTTAGTCGCCGAATAACTCACCCAACAGTTAAACATTGAAATTTAGCTAATCTTGCACAATAACCAATCAAATACAATTAAACCTTTTGCTCATACTCTCGCTACAGAGTATCAGATTCCCTGGACCGACAGTGAAACTGCGGACGAGCCCGTAGTCGACGATGGTAAATCTTTGAAATCAGTAGTAGGAGAGGCGTTTTGCTAACCTAATTTTATTGTGCAGTGGTTTTCCTACTCGTAGATACCTACTCGTAGTTGGATAGATAGATAGATAGACAGATAGATAGACAGATAGATAGATAGATAGATAGATAGATAGATAGATAGATAGATAGATAGATAGATAGATAGATAGATAGATAGATAGATAGATAGATAGATAGATAGATAGATAGATAGATAGATAGATAGATAGATAGATAGATAGATAGATAGATAGATAGATAGATAGATAGATAGATAGATAGATAGATAGATAGATAGATAGATAGATAGATAGATAGATAGATAGATAGATAGATAGATAGATAGATAGATAGATAGATAGATAGATAGATAGATAGATAGATAGATAGATAGATAGATAGATAGATAGATAGATAGATAGATAGATAGATAGATAGATAGATAGATAGATAGATAGATAGATAGATAGATAGATAGATAGATAGATAGATAGATAGATAGATAGATAGATAGATAGATAGATAGATAGATAGATAGATAGATAGATAGATAGATAGATAGATAGATAGATAGATAGATAGATAGATAGATAGATAGATAGATAGATAGATAGATAGATAGATAGATAGATAGATAGATAGATATAGATAGATAGATAGATAGATAGATAGATAGATAGATAGATAGATAGATAGATAGATAGATAGATAGATAGATAGATAGATAGATAGATAGATAGATAGATAGATAGATAGATAGATAGATAGATAGATAGATAGATAGATAGATAGATAGATAGATAGATAGATAGATAGATAGATAGATAGATAGATAGATAGATAGATAGATAGATAGATAGATAGATAGATAGATAGATAGATAGATAGATAGATAGATAGATAGATAGATAGATAGATAGATAGATAGATAGATAGATAGATAGATAGATAGATAGATAGATAGATAGATAGATAGATAGATAGATAGATAGATAGATAGATAGATAGATAGATAGATAGATAGATAGATAGATAGATAGATAGATAGATAGATAGATAGATAGATAGATAGATAGATAGATAGATAGATAGATAGATAGATAGATAGATAGATAGATAGATAGATAGATAGATAGATAGATAGATAGATAGATAGATAGATAGATAGATAGATAGATAGATAGATAGATAGATAGATAGATAGATAGATAGATAGATAGATAGATAGATAGATAGATAGATAGATAGATAGATAGATAGATAGATAGATAGATAGATAGATAGATAGATAGATAGATAGATAGATAGATAGATAGATAGATAGATAGATAGATAGATAGATAGATAGATAGATAGATAGATAGATAGATAGATAGATAGATAGATAGATAGATAGATAGATAGATAGATAGATAGATAGATAGATAGATAGATAGATAGATAGATAGATAGATAGATAGATAGATAGATAGATAGATAGATAGATAGATAGATAGATAGATAGATAGATAGATAGATAGATAGATAGATAGATAGATAGATAGATAGATAGATAGATAGATAGATAGATAGATAGATAGATAGATAGATAGATAGATAGATAGATAGATAGATAGATAGATAGATAGATAGATAGATAGATAGATAGATAGATAGATAGATAGATAGATAGATAGATAGATAGATAGATAGATAGATAGATAGAAGACAAACAGGCAGAAGCAACTCAGCCTCACCAATCATTTCCAGGTGATTTCTTCGCCCTACGCCAGGCCCCGGTCGGCGGCTCCGAGTCCGAGGGCTGGCAGCCGTCCAGGCAGTCGCCGGCCGACGCTGCGCCTCCAGTGAGTGGCTTCGAACTTCGATTGTGTAGTCAAATAGGCACCCAATCTCAGAGTCGACCCTGTCCAGAATCGCCCCTGTCCAGAATCGCCCCTGTCCAGAATCGCCCCTGTCCAGAATCGCCCCTGTCCAGAATCGCCCCTGTCCAGAATCGCCCCTGTCCAGAATCGCCCCTGTCCAGAATCGCCCCTGTCCAGAATCGCCCCTGTCCAGAATCGCCCCTGTCCAGAATCGCCCCTGTCCAGAATCGCCCCAGTCCAGAATCGCCCCAGTCCAGAATCGCCCCTGTCCAGAATCGCCCCAGTCCAGAATCGCCCCTGTCCAGAATCGCCCCTGTCCAGAATCGCCCCAGTCCAGAATCGCCCCTGTCCAGAATCGCCCCAGTCCAGAATCGCCCCTGTCCAGAATCGCCCCAGTCCAGAATCGCCCCTGTCCAGAATCGCCCCTGTCCAGAATCGCCCCTGTCCAGAATCGCCCCTGTCCAGAATCGCCCCTGTCCAGAATCGCCCCAGTCCAGAATCGCCCCAGTCCAGAATCGCCCCAGTCCAGAATCGCCCCTGTCCAGAATCGCCCCTGTCCAGAATCGCCCCTGTCCAGAATCGCCCCTGTCCAGAATCGCCCCTGTCCAGAATCGCCCCTGTCCAGAATCGCCCCAGTCCAGAATCGCCCCTGTCCAGAATCGCCCCAGTCCAGAATCGCCCCTGTCCAGAATCGCCCCTGTCCAGAATCGCCCCAGTCCAGAATCGCCCCTGTCCAGAATCGCCCCAGTCCAGAATCGCCCCTGTCCAGAATCGCCCCAGTCCAGAATCGCCCAGTCCAGAATCGCCCCTGTCCAGAATCGCCAAAACATCGCCATCCCGCGAACTGCAACAGGCCAAGTCGCGCAGACTGATTTCGCAGTCTGTTAGGAAACGGCTATTCGTAGTGCGTTACAGCTACAACCCGAAGACTCAATCGCCGAATGACAATCCTGAGGATGAGCTGCAGCTCAGAGCGGGAGAGTTTGTCATTGTACACGGCGACAAGGACGAGGTTCTCATCTAAACGGAGTGTTTCCTCAGATTTTTCTATGCTTTTTCGCAATCGGATTGCAATAGTGGAATTTCATCTTTTAACTTTTTTAGATTCTTGTTTGCTGGATTTTTTTCAATGACGGATGTTTTTATTCCTGTCCAATCAACAACTGTTCCTTTTTGCTTTTTTACTGTATTCTAAGTTCCTAAAGCCTTATTTGTTTAACCACAGGACGGCTACATGTTTGGCGAGCTTGTCGATGGAAAGAGTGGCTACATTCCGTCTAACTTTGTTCAGCAGTTTGCTAGTAAGTAAATAGAGAGAGGGGCCTCAACTCACCAATTTCTCCTAAATAGTGGGTGAAGAAGTTTGATCTAGATTGTACATCGGGAAAGAGGTTTGATCGGGGGTGTACATCGGGGGAAGAGATTTGAACAGGAGTGTACATCGGGGGAAGAGGTTTGATCGGGGGTGTACATCGGTGGAAGAGGTTTGATCAGGAGTGTACATCGGGGGAAGAGGTTTGATCAGGGGTGTGCATAGCGGGAGAAGAAGTTTGATCTGGATTGTACATCGGGGGGAAGAGGTTTGATCTGGATTGTACATACCGGGAGAAGAGGTTTGAACAGGACTGTACAACGGGAAAACGGGTTCGAGTTTACTTTAATTGATAGCTAATCTATTAGGAATACAGTTGCTTAAAATTAGATAATTTATTCGATCCCGTTGACATCCTCTTCATCGAAAGGCGACTCGCCAGAGACAGCGCGAATAGCGGCGAATGCGTCTGCAGACTCGAATCCGTTGGCTCCAGGCGAGTGGCGCGTCATTGTGGCGTCAAACTTCGCCGTCCAGCACGAGTCGATCCTGTTGCGCTCCATCGCAGGCTCAGCTAACAGCGGCAAGGACGGCCCTCCGCCCGTGCCGCCACCGCGGGAGCTCCGAGTCGAACGCCAAATGGCCAGCTCTGTGCTGCTCAGCTGGCGCCAGCCGGCTCACGACCCCGCCTCGGCGGCGGCTGGCGACACGCCGACGAGCTACGAAGTCCTGCTAGACGGCCGGGTCCGCTGCCGGCTCAATAGCGTTGAGAAGACTCGCACTCTGCTAGAATCGGTGCCGGCCAACGAGCGACATCGAGTGAGCGTGCGCTCCGTGACCGCGTCCAATCGGAAATCTGACGAAGCCGCCTGCACAGTCAGCGTTGGCGGCGGGCCCGACAGTCGAAACTGGTTGGCCCCAACAAGCCTTCAGGTGAGTAGCAATAAGAAGGCATATATGCGCTCCCTTACCATTAGTAGACTAGCGCACTTTTTCCTCCGGGTTGGGAAATAACCAAATAACCTGCACGTACGAGTATATATTGATCGAATGCAATTTTATTGGGGAACTTTTTCTCTGCGAGGTACTCAAGAGTCGTTGCTGAAATTCCAAGTTGGAGTTTTTTCCGACAGCTTTTATTCGAAAACTTGATTTCGAAAAGATTAGAAACTAGTATAGAAGACTAGCGCAGTTACCCCCCCCCTTTTGGGCAATTACAAAGCCCTGGACTTCACACGTCAGTTTGTTTCGAACGATACCAAAATAATATGTGCGGTTTGAGACAAAGAGTGTCTTAGTTACGATTACTTAGTAGTTTGATTTCGTTATACGACTACCTTCTAGCCCACTTTCTCTCGCGCAGATCTCCCACCTGACTGGCAAATCGGCTGTACTCGCCTTCCTGCCTGCCGCCTCGGCGCTGCCGCACTCTGTGCAGCTCAATGGCGCCGAGACGCACCGCTGCGAAGCCGGCGGTCGCTGCCGGATCCGATTCGACGGCCTGAAGCCGGACACTCTCTACCGAGCGGAGGTGCGCGCGCTGCCGTCGTCTGGGCGCGACTTGGCGGGACTGTCGGCCGGCGGCGGAGCGACGCCACCGATTCTGACCGCGGCTGTCGAGTTTCGAACCGGGCTGAGGCTCGGCCGGCCCGAGCCTCCAGCTAATGTGCAGGTAATTTGAGAGGTCAGAGGTGTGACTTGGGGCACCCTCGGGTCAACACCAAAGCGCATTGCCTGACGAGAAGAATCAAAATTGTGCGCGAGATTCATGTGCGGATAATTGGTCACATTAATTGCGTAATATTCCTAATGCACTACATTAATTTGGGCTTGTCCTGCGATTCAAATACACGAGGTTCAACACTTTAGGCACAAGGAGTGTACATGTGAGGCCTTTTGTTACGTTAAGGTGCGACCCTTTTTTGCAATTATTACGATTGTTAAGATATTATCATTATCAGAAACCAGAGCAACTTTATCAGAAACTTGAACATCTTCAAAAACCAGTGGAACATTCTCATAGGGAACTTTCTACCATCCATTCGACCATAGAAGACTCATAGGGGAATTGCAAAGATGTCAAGGCTTCTGAGGGAATTGTTGAAATGCTGTCTCTCAATGCTTATAGACAATTGCTCTTAGGAACAATCGATAAAATGTCAAGGTTCATATGGCAAATTGCTGAGTTGTCAAGGTTCAGGGGGATTGCAAAAAAATTTATGGCTCATGGGGTTACCTCAGATGCTTTGAGTGTTAACAATACTGACTATACCAGCCACATCCTTTTTGTTGCCTCCCCGACGGAGGGTGTGGCGCAGATTGCTAGTACTCCTATCTAAACCATTCGCAACTAATTAACCCAGGTGGAATCGGGACCTCAAAATGAGACCTTACTGGTGACCTGGACACCTCTAGCCGGCGCCGAGTCGAAGGGCACCCGGTTGGGTGGCTACGCGATCTACGCGGACGCCTCCCAGCTGGTGGCCACCTGCAGGCAGGTCGACGCCGACCATTGCGTTGTTGCCATGGCAACGCTACCTAAGAATGCTCGAGCAGTCACCTGCCGAACTGTAGCTACCGATCAGGATGGACGAGTAGTTGAAAGCGAAGATTCGAGTCCCGCTTGCGAGCTCGACGACGTGATTCTACCTGCAAGTTCAAGCTTGAGCCAGCAGGAACAGGTGCCGCTACCTCACGACGTGAGTTCGCGTTCTTTAAAAATAAAATTCTGAAAAATTTACACTTACTCGTGTGTTTTCTGTTGTGTTGAAATATGCTTGTGCAACGTTTCTGTACTTTAAAGAATACGTACTTTAAGGAGAATTTACAGCTTGTTAATGTAGACAAAGTCTGCAGATTAACAAAGCGCTTTGATTCCTGATGCAATTCTATCTTTTAATTATTTTCTTAGCAAATTCTTACGTCTAGGGGGTGTTTCTCGAAACTCACGTAAGTTCTATGGTAAGTTAGATCGTAAGAAAGAAATTTACGTGTAGCGTAAGTTTGCTCGTAAGACGCTTTCTCAAAACTCACTTAGACTTTGCGTGGCTTACGCTATTCGTAAGTCGTATCTGAAACGAAAAGTTGCATGTCTATGGTCATAAATCTGCAAATATCTTTACTTAGTCTATCGTAATTGGCTTTTGAGAAAGACCCACCTTCGATAAAGTTTAACTTGACTTGGCTTGAGTAAAGCTTCGCGTACTATGCGATTAGTGCTTAAGTGCGTCTTACGACTGATACCGAGCAGTCGTAGGGTTAAGATCAACCTTACGAAAGACCATAGACATACGAACGTTTCGAGAAACAGTCTTTTGCGCAAAGTTACGAACTCGTAAAGTTGCGATCAATCTTACGCATAGCTAACTTGCGAGCCCTTCGAGCAACCCGTAAGTGTAGCTTACCCAACTTACGTCTATGGTCGATCGTAAGTTGCTTTCGAGAAAGACCCCCCCCCCCAGAAAGGCTGCACTATTAAAAACTCTAAATAACACGTGCTTCTTCAAATAGTACTTTAACAGAATTTTTTCTAGCGATTTATTAAAGTACCCATAGACGACAAAAAGAACATTGTTCGAGACAATGGTTTTCAGCAATATTTTTTGTTTAAAAAAAGCAAAGGCAACAGCTTTGGGTGATAAAACTGGGTCTCTAAATTTTAAAAAGTTTCTGGCTTTGTACATAGACTTAAACATGTGCATCTATATGCGTAACAGTTTGCGTAATCTCAAATATTGTGTAACATCGTATATAACGTTTAAACTCTACATTTTAACATCTCATCTCGCTGCAAATTAGACCACTGAAATACCGAAGGGTATGAGGACACACCATCAAAACACCGAAGGGAATGAGGACACACCGTCGAAACACCGAAGGGAATGAGGACACACCGTCGAAACACCGAAGGGAATGAGGACACACCGTCGAAACACCGAAGGGAATGAGGACACACCGTCAAAACACCGAAGGGAATGAGGACACACCGTCGAAACACTGAAGGGAATGAGGACACACCGTCAAAACACCGAAGGGAATGAGGACACACCGTCAAAACACCGAAGGGAATGAGGACACACCGTCAAAACACCGAAGGGAATGAGGACACACCGTCAAAACACCGAAGGGAATGAGGACACACCGTCAAAACACCGAAGGGAATGAGGACACACCGTCAAAACACCGAAGGGAATGAGGACACACCGTCGAAACACTGAAGGGAATGAGGACACACCGTCAAAACACCGAAGGGAATGAGGACACACCGTCAAAACACCGAAGGGAATGAGGACACACCGTCGAAACACTGAAGGGAATGAGGACACACCGTCAAAACACCGAAGGGAATGAGGACACACCGTCAAAACACTAAGGGAATGAGGACACACCGTCGAAACACCGAAGGGAATGAGGACACACCATTGAAATGGCAATACTACATTAGCCCGCAGGAAATTAGCCCGCGGGAAGTTTGCCAGCGGACGTTTCCCGCAGACGTTTGCCCGCGGGCAAGCTTCCCGCGGGCTAATTTCCTGCAGACTAATGTCGTACTGCCGTTTCGGGTCTATGACATTAGCCATCGAAACACTGAAGGGTACAAGTGTATGAGGACACACCATAATCGGGTTGAGATTATGACACCATTGAATTCAGGTAACATTTAAACAATTGTTACTAACACCAACCCCGTGACTCGCAATCCCAGGCAACCACAAACGAGTTTGGTATCCTCGTTAATTCAGCCGGTGTCCCAATTTTGTCGTCGCCAAATAGCGACGGAAAATTCTTAGACGCCAACGGTAAAGCATTGGCTTGTCGACGAGCGGTGGCATCGGTTGATCCCGGAACTGGCGAGCAGCGCCTTATTGACAAACTAGACGGCTTGCCCATTCGCGGTCTTCGACTTGGACCAAACGGAGTCCTACTAGACGAGTCCGGTTTGCCAGTTCGCGGTGAGAACGGCGAATTCTTCGGCGCTAATCATCGGCCGGTCTACGGTCGTCGAGGCGCTGACGGTGAACTGTTGGACGAAGAGGGACAGGCTCTGCAGCAGCTGGGCTTGAACAGCTTTGGCGTGTTGGCCGATTCGACCACCGGACTGCCGATTACCCGCCAGTCGGATGGTGCTCTACTCGACGCTCACGGCCAGCCAATCGATTGTCGACGTTGCGAGCTCAGCGCCGACGATTTGCTAGTCGATCCAGTCGACGGCTCGCCAATCGGCGTCACCAGTGTCAACGTTTTCGGCGTGCTGGTAGACTCGCAGGGCCGTCCGTTGCGCGGACCTCAGGGCGAGTTCTACGGAGCGAATCGGGCGCCGGTGTACGGCGGACTGCGCGGCCCTGACGGTCAGCTGATCGACCCGGCGAACGGCGGTCAGAGACGGACTCGAGTTAACGAGTTCGGTGCTTTAGTGGACGCATCCACTGGCGAGTTGCTGCTGGGTCCAGACGGTCAGCTGTTGAATTCTCGGGCACAGCCAATGCCAAGCCGGCGGGTTCGGCTGGTCGAAGCGACGGAAGAGGGCGGCCAACAGCAGCTGGTGGACGCAGAAACTGGGGAGCCGCTGAGTCCGGAAACGGACTGGCGTGTCAACGAGCACGGTGTCCTTGTGGATGCAGAGTCCGGCTTGGCTCTGCGTGGTCCTTCAGGCGAGTTTTTCGGTCCACCGGACGGTCTACCACTGGCCGGAGGTCCCACACGAGACGCCCAGGGTCGTCTGGTACGCGACGGCGTAGAAGATGGATCAGAGTTAAGTGGCAAGCCGTTGAAAACAAAGGTCAACGACTGGGGCGTTCTAGTAGAGGTTGTCGGCGAAGGTGAAAACGCTGAGGAGCGACCAATATTGTCGTCGGACGGTAAGCTTTTGGACGCGTCCGGCCGGGTCATCGACTGCCGAATCGTGCCAACAACAGCCGCAGCTCGGTCTCGTTTCGTCGACGACGTCGCTAAGAACAATGGACTGGAGCTGAGTGAGCACGGAGTGGTCATCGACACGGCCAGCGGTCTACCGGTTCGAAGCCAGGCCGCTGGCGAGTTTCTCGGCACCGATGGTCGACCCGTCTACGGACCAAGAGACGCCGATGGCAAGCTTAAGATTGAAACAAAGCTGAATGACTACGGAGTTTTGGTCGATGCGACAACCGGGGAAGCAATCCGAGGACCGCGAGGACAGCTGTTGGACGCAAAAGGCCAGGCGATAACATGCGAGGTCGTTGAACCCGGCTCGGACGGAGCCCTGCCGGCGACGCCGCCGGGTCAAGAGTACCGACTCAACGCGCACGGCGTACTCATTAACTCCGCTTCTGGCCTGCCGGTGCGCGATTCCAACGGTCGATTCTACGGACTGAACCGGCGGCCAGTGTACGGAGAGAGACTGGCAAGCGGCAAGCTGGCTGGTGCGGTGCAAGTGGGTCCAGACGGTCATCTGGTAGACGCTGAGGGTAACCCGGTTAAAGGACCCGATGGAGAGCTGCTCGACGCCAATGGACAGCCGATTGATGAGGCAGCTGTTGCAGCTGCTGCTGCTGCTGCGGCTGCTGCTGTAGCTGATGCTGCTGCCACTACCGATACTGAAGCTGGAACGGGAGCCGAGACTGACGCTGCAGCCGCTGCTGGTGGGGCAACGGCTACAGCTGAAACGGTAACAGATGCCGTTGAGTCGGTGGAAGCCGCGGCAGAGACCGGAGACGGTGTCGCCAGTGGCGAGGAACTGGAAGCGGCGACTATTGCTACGGAAACGACAGAGACCGGGGCGCAGGCGGACTTCGAGGACGAGCCGCAGCCGGGCGATCCAGGCTTCTTTGGCCGCATCAAGAAAGGCTTCCAAGAGTTCCAAGAGAAGGTCGAAGAGTTCGCCGAAGAGACCAACGAGAAGATGAAGGAATTCAACGAAGATACAAAGCGCAAGATGGAGGCGTTCAACGAGGACACGCGCAAGAAGTTTGAAGAATTCGGCGAAGGCACAAAGAAGACGTTCGGAAATTTTGGCGAAAGCACGGCAGCGGCCTTCAAGAAGCTGGATCCGACGAGTTTAGGTGATGATGCGGCCGCGGCTCCGAAGGAGGAGACGGCTGAAGCGTCAACATGATCATGATTTTCTTGGCGATGGGAGCTCGCGCCTTACCTGCACAGACAAGTCAATTATCACACGTTATTTCGGAAATTTCAATGCGTTTATTACAAAGAATCTAGCGAAGTTATCACCACTGCACCGGCAAAAAACAAATGGGTTCTAAAACTGCATACTGTGAAAGGTATCTATGCTAATGATATGGCTGCTGGTTACTATGGTGATGGCGCTAAAACCTGCTTGATAAAATATCATATTATTGCCATCTATTCAGTTTTAATACGGGTATAGATACTGCCTATAATTTTCCTATGCTCATGCTATTTTTTGTAGTCGCGTTTTTCTGTCAAACGGTACGCGGTGCGACGTTTTCAATTTCTAAAAGAATGCAACTACTGCTGTTAAAATAAATTTCATCAAATCCTCTCAATTTTTAATTTCTAGTCGGATTCCGATCAACAAAGTGAAGACAGAAGTGAGACCAGAACGCCGCGATCTCGTCCAAAGCCGACTCGAATCTCTAACTCGAATCTCAACCAGCATAGCAACCAATCTAGCAGACGCGCCAGCGCTTCACCATCGCGTCGTTATCAGACCTCGCCTTCGATTCGTGAGTGCTGGAGTGAGAGTGCACTTATGTATGCAACTAAGATAGAGAGGCTTGACCATAGTACGAGTACACCAACAAACCATAGTAACATAGTAAAATCATACAATGCGTTAAATTAAACCAACACTGATGAATAAAGTCGAAAAATCTGTGAAAAACTTTATGCTTACCAATTTCAGTTGGGACATCAACTCCGAGACGCAGTCAGCAGGTGCAGCAGCAACAGCAACATGTACTAGAACAGCGGCAGAAGCAAATTCCGACGCAGCAACCAACAGCTGGGCGAGCACCTCATCGGGTGCAACGATATCGAGCGCATCATCGTCGACAGCAAGCTGACGATGCTTCTACTGACGAAGACGGCGCCTACGGCCAATCGGACGCGCTTCTGGTTGATTCATCAGCCAACGACAAGGACAACAACCAAAGCGACCAGGACATCGATCAAGGCAAAGAAGAGAGCTTTAAAGAGGACATTGTTGAAGAGGCTTCAACGCCGAGCCGCTGGCACCGACGTCACCGACGTCACCGGCATCGGCACAGGTCATCCAGACAGCAGCCCAATCGGATCTTTGTCGCCCTCTACGACTACGATCCGGCCTCAATGAGTCCGAATCCCGACGGGGTGCAGCGAGAGTTGGCCTTTCTTGAGGGCCAGCTCTTGACCGTCTTTGGCAGCAGGGATGCCGACGGTTTTTATAACGGCGAGTGTGCAGGAAAGATCGGACTGATTCCTGGAAACATGGTGGCCGATGTGTCCGAGTACGAGTTGACTCAGAGCAAAATGAAACAATCCAGTGCCGGGTGAGGGATTTCTACTTCATATTTTACACTTAACGACAGTTTGAGCTTAGACTAGATGTCGCAAACTGTAGCCGATTCAAACTACATTTATTTAAAAATCCAGCTTGAAAGAGCAATATTACAAAGTACATTCGTGCATGCGTATTTTTAAATAAAAATTGGTAGCTAGCTTGACTAGTTTCTAAAAAAAGTGACAATTCTCCACTACATGTATGACTTCCGTAAACATCCAGTTTGTTCAGAAGCTAACAAAACCACCAAATCCACTTAACCCAGGCATGATGCAGGCTCAGATCTGCCAGGCAATCAGCAGTTATCAAAGCATCACGATAGCAGAAAGAAGCAACAAAAGTGGAAATCTGCAACAACATCGCCGCTGCCACAGCAGATCGGTCGCAGTAGTCGTCAACGACAACGTTCAAGCTCGCGTCACCGCCTCATGGTTGCCCTGCACGACTTCGAGCCGGACCAAGCGCTGAATTGCGGATTCGGCTTCACTGCGGCGGTCGCCTTTCGCTCCGGCGATTTGATCACGCCGTTGGGCCAGACAGGCGAGGACGGCTTCCTACTGGCCAGGGTGGAACGGTCTCGGCTGGAGGGCTTCGTGCCGAGAGAACTTCTCAGAGTCTTATCGCCGGATGAATAAATTGACAATGGATACGGTCATGAACGACTCAAGTAGAAAAATTACATGTAGAAGGAGCAATGTAACATAGAGCGACATAGAACGACATGTGTAAGGAAGAAAACTTAGTTTCTTAGAAGATCGTTGAGAGCTCTCTTTTGCACGAAAAATAGTGATACTATTGGAAGTACTTTGCATATGCATACCGAATCAGGCGGCTATATTGTAGACTACTTCGTATTTACGCTCGTAGTTACCTAGCTGGACCAGACCATATAATCCTGGGTGTAAGAAGTTTCTATTAAGCACAGGACCTCAATTAAGTTTTAGACGATTCTTCAACAGAAATCAGGGCATATACGTGTGCGTGAAGACACCCAAAACTGTAATCAGTTTAACCATATGGGGTTTACAATTTACCGTTTCGCAGATTTTCTTTTCCGTTTTCGAATTAAACATTTTGTGTAATTATCTGTGTTCAGTCACCGTGTCCTGCTTTTTTATTTGTATATCAGAAATCACATATCCTTATTGTAGAATTTTATCACTAAAAATCGAGCTTTCGAGACCTATTTTACAGTTTACTATAAAAATGACCTCATCTATGCGTCATTCAAGCTGCTACTATAGTTATAGTAACTCAGCTAGGTACTTCAAGTTCTGCACCTGTGCGAAGCGTTTTTGAAAGACACAGTAATAACGAGCATATTTAACCTTATTTAGTTCAATTTCGGTAATGAGCTAATCTCTTAACTTAATAAGAAATCGTTAATTACTACTTCTGAACTCAAACAAAGTATTATACAGCCTACTGAGCATCTGTTTTGGCTTGCTTGGATTAATAAATGTATTTATAATAAGATTGCATACTATATTGTTTTCGCGTTTTATGCACTGTAATTACTTACTTTCTTGAGTTTCATGAGTCGCTGTCAGACTAGCTACCAATGAGAGTCAGAGGCTTCATGTATTGCTGTCAGACTAGCTACCAGCGTGAGTCAGAGGTTTCATGTGTCGCTGTCAGACTAGCTATCAATCAGAGTCTGAGTTTTCATGAATCGCTGTCAAGTCTGATGTTAAAGTGTAATTTTCTTTCATGAAGTTACAGAAGCAGCTCACAGGCGTGGTATACTCTATTGGATATAATTTCTAAGAAAAACAGCAACCTGGGAACACCAAGAAGTTCAAATTTACGTTTATAACGTCTGGGAACAAAATTGTATTTGCAGTACTTGCTGTGCAGCAACATGGTAAAATACGAGCCAGCAACTCTTAAATTGTTTTAAAGAAAAAATTAATTTAGCAAACAAGCAACAGTTTGCTTGTCAGACTAAAACCAGATCGAATACTTCCATTCCCACGAAACCTTGGCATCTGTTGCCGAAGCCACCGTCCACGCAGGGAAAGACGTTGCAGAGATCCGCAGACTGATAGGGCAGACCATAGACTATGCGATCGCCGCAGTAGCACCACCTGTGATCGGCGATGCCAAAGTAATTGAACGGCTTGGATTTTCTCGCCGTCAAGCATTCTCTCATGCAGGTTGCCTGGCTCATTTCGGCCAGGGGTCCCGCCACCTCCAGTTCTAGCACGGGAGGCAATTCGTCCGACAACAAATAGCAGCCTTTTGGAACGGCTGGAGTGCCAAAAATGGAAAAGAATAAATTTAGAGCATGATTCATTGTTGTGGACTTTGTAAACTTTTATGTAGACAGGATCCTAGTACTAGCTTAATAGCAGTTTTTATACAGTCGTCCGTCGAGTAGAAGGTAGTGCCGTCGAGTAGCTTACCCAGACCTCCTAAGCTTGTCTGTATCTGTTGTTATAGCCAGTATAATAGCATGGGCGGGAGGAGCTTGCGGCACCGGGGACACGTGCCCCCCCCCCCAGAAAATGAGTCCACGCGGCACAAATCTATTGTGCCCCCCCCTGAATTTTTTAGTTTTTGATATTTTAGTGCTTAGTATTACGGGATATTGGTAATTTTTAGTGATTTTTCTGATTTTAGGCCCTAAAGAAGCTTATAGCGCTATAGGGACACCTGTGCCCCCCCTTGCCCTGTGCCTCGTGCCCCCCAAAAATATTAGGCTCCGCCGCCCCTGTATAGGCTGTTGACTAGTGAATGAAGACGACTCTTCAAAGGTGGGACAAAGATTATATTGTATTTGCTTATTATTCTTTTATGAGATATTACGAATTAAGAGCTTAAAATTGCCTATAATGGCTATATTTATAATTTTATTTAGAAAATATATATTAACTATACATAATTTAATTTAAACAAAGTCTATCATCTATATATAATTCAATTTTTAAAAATTCTATTATCTATATATTATTTAATTTAAACAGAGTCTATTATATATTTGATTTAATTTAAACAAAGTCTATTATCTATATATAATTTGATTTAAATAAAGTCCAATAAAGACGCTTAAGACGAGAATAATAGGCAATCAGTGCACTAGTGCCATTATACAATTTTTATAAGATATTACTCAGATGTGTTAATTCTGCTTATTCTGCTCATTTAAACAAGAGAATTCCGACGTTTAAAAAGCTCATATGAGTCCAAGTGTCTCACCTTTGACAATGGCTGCAAATACGCCCTCAACAGAGAGAAGAACAATCAGAGTCAGAGCTGAGCACTGCATCACAGTTGGCTTGTTAATTACTGAACTTTGTTGGTCCTGGATCCGTGCTTCATTATTAGTGATATGAAGCTTGACGTGAGAGCCTTTATCTGTCTTGTGCATTCAAGTTATAGCCATGATTTAACCATAGACTATGGTTTGTTCATAGATAATAAGTGAGTACACTGGAGACCAAAGAGTAGAGAACACTGCTTCAACTGGAGACTTGGAGTCTTGACTTGACATGAATTTCCAACCCAGAATTCAAGCGCACCCAGACTAAAGACGAAATTTCACAGACCAAAGATCCCTTACGAGAACAGGACCTGCCGAGGGCCTGAAAGTGAAGCTAACTGTTAAAGTTATCTGTAGATACAGACTGTAGACATTGACGACTAAAAAAAGAAATCAATCAAGTTTTAATAAGCCATTTATATTATTTCGAAATTTATGGGCAATTTCACAGTGTAATTTTTGTAAATAGCTGAAATGCTATTCCTGGGGGAATCGCTGAGATATCAAGGTGCCAAGACGCCAAGGGTCAAAAGGAGTGTAAGAGTTTAGATTAAGCCATGGGTTGAACGGAGGCTTCAATGCCGAAGCTGAAAAGAGATGCTGATATCCGGTCTCTCTATCGAGTCCTCTAAAACGTCACAATAGCAATCCGGCCCGCTCAAGGGCTTGTCTCTTCTCAGCTCTCTTCTCTCCTCTCTTATCTCCAATCTATTCTCTCTCCCCTCCTCTCTTCTCTCCTCTTTTCCTCTCTCAAGCCAGCAGCCATGCACTAGATTTTTCGCTCGTATGGACTTGATTCAGCTGCAGGGGGCTCCGTGCATCCGGATGCGGCAGGGAGGCGTCGCCGCCCATTTCGCTAACCCCTGGCGACTACGGGCAGCTAGTGCTGCCGTGTCCGCGCAGGGAGTTCCGGTGGTGCCGGTGTCCGCAGCGCGGTCCCCCTCCGGAGAGTCTAGGAGGTGGATAGTCACTCGCCCGGTAGCCCTTAGGTAGCGGACGAGCAGGCAGAGACTCTCAGGTCTGAAACCGTCGGAGAGGTCCGAGTTTGGCCGAGATAGGTGAGCCTGTCCTGAGTAAAGCCGGGCATTCACAGATGAAGTGCTCCGCATTCTCGACACCGAAGGGGCATAATGGGCATTCTTCACTACGGATTTTTCCCTGGAGGTAGCGATGCCTGGCAAAACAGCCATGACCTGAGAGGGCCATGGTCACCGCCCTGATGTCCCTGCGGTTGAGTCCAACCAGGGCCTTGCGCAGAGCGGAGGAAGAACAGGGGACAACGGCGCTGGATTGCCGGCAGTCGGGGGCGTTAGCCCACCTCGCCCTGTGCTTTGAAGCCATCCACTGGTTGATCTGAGTGGTTACAACGGCGGTGGGGGTGTGGGCCACGGGCAGGGGACTAGTAAAAGAACCGGTCGAGCGAGCCTTGGCCAGGCGATCGGCCAGCTTGTTGCCGGGGTGGCCCGAGTGCCCGCGGATCCACCTTAGGGACACCTTGTTAGAGGCGTCTAAGCGGTTGAGCTGCCCAATGCAGTCAAGGACTGTACGCGAGCAGGTGGTGTTGCGCTCAAGGGCGTGGATCGCGGTTTGATTGTCCGAGTGAAATGTATTCTTCTTCCCCCAGAAACGCTCAATTTACAGCTCCATGGCGCAGAAGCTGATAGCGAGAACTTTGTTCTGGAAGACGGTGGAGCAGGTGCCGGTGTGCTGGAAGAAGATCGCCATGGCTCTCCCTCCAGACACGATGCAGAAGCCGTAGCCAGAGGCGGAGTTGATTTGAGACCCATCAGTGAAGCAGTGGATTTCATAGGGTTTCCAGTTGTTCCTTGCTTCATGACGTGGTGAAATGCTGGTTTTGAATTTGAGCGGAGGGCAGAGCGTGGACGGGATTCCGTCCGAGAGGGTCAGCAGGCCTCCCGCTGCTTCCAGGTCTCGCAGGCTGAGGTCGCCATGCGGCGGGAGGTTCCGCTTTCTGAAGGCGAACTGCTTCTGGATGGGGACACCCGCGCCAAGCAGACGGCGGGTGGTCTGCATTGCCTCTCCTTTGAAAAAGAAGTCAAGAAGGAATGCCCAGGAAGGAGTTCATGCCAGCAAAGGGCGTAGAGGAAGTCGCGCTCATTATAGCTCAACAAGCACGGCCTTGCTCCCTATTGAGAGCTTCAAGAACGCCTTTTACCTCTAGGGCACTGTTCCAAATTAAGCCGGCGAAGATGGCCGGTCTCAAGATGGCAGTGAAATCCACCAGAGGCGGCGAAGGTGAGGCCCCAGCTAGAGGTAGCGCCGAAAGCCGAGAGAGAGTCGCGAGAGCTTTGCGGGCTTTGGTTTGGACATGTGAGGTCCAGCTCAACCTGTGGTTGAGGGTGACGGCCAGACGTCTGGTTTGTTTCTCTATAGCAACGGTTTGCCATAGAGGGAGGGCGGTTTGATCCTCCAGTTTCGGCGGCTAGTAAACATGATTAGCCACGGTTTTAGACTCAGAGAACCTGAGACCGCAGCTACGTGCCCAGCGCTCAGCACAGTGGATGAAGGCTTGGAGGAAGTCTCTGAGGACCGCGGGTGATGGTCCAGCCACAGTGGCGGTAACATCGGCCGCATAGCCAAACTTTTGAACCGGGGCCGGATCCAGGCTGCAGAGCAGCTCGTCCATGACCGAGTTCCAGAGAATCGGGCTGGAGAGCTTTTCCGCCTTTCTGGTCCTCCACAGAGCGGGAGTGTGCCAGGAAGTGCGAGGTGGCAGTACGATGGGAGACCATGTACATGATCTAGCGGGTGAGGTGCTCGTGTGTGCCCCGGGATTCCAGGGCCCGCCTAAAAAGCACATTATTGAAAGCACCATCAACGTCGAGGAAAAGGAGAGCGCATATCCACTGCCAAGCACAGCCCGCTCCAGCTTGTCGACAATGGCGTGCAGCGCACTTTCAATGGAGCTGCTTGAGGGAGAGAGGGGAGTTCCTTCCATTCCGTTCCATCAGTTTGAGGAAGCAAGACGTCAGACTGATAGGGCGGTAAGCTTTGGCAGAATGATAGTCTTTCTTCCCTGGTTTGGGTATGAAGACTACCTTGGCCTCTTGCCAGGCTTTTGGAACATACCCGAGGCTAAATGTGGCCTTGAAGAGGTTGCAGAGGAGGCCGAGAAACCTGTCATTTTTAACTACCACATGGAGGAAGGCAGGATAAATTCTGTCAGGTCCCGGTGACTTGAAGGGAGAGAAGGGTTTTGCGGCACGAGGTGTCCTCTCTCTGATAATGATGGTCGAAGCCAGGATCCGTCCACCCGGAGAGTGGTCCGGTGGGCTTAGCTACGGTGCGGCACGTGGGAAAGAGCTGGTGAGCATGATGTCCAGCGATTTCCCGGGGTTCTCAGCGAGCCGGCCGTCCGGTCTCTTAATGACTGAGAGCTTTGACATTTTTTCGAGGGTGAGAGCCTTAACCACGCGTGAATTAGGGCGGGTGCCTTCTAACTCAGTGCAGTATTGGCGCCACTTGTCCGACTTGGCTTTCCTGGTTTCACGCTTAAAGTCGCGAATCGTATCTTCATAAGCGGCCAGGTCAGCTGGGTCCTTGCTCTTGCGAGCTTTCCGTTGGAGGCACTTTGCCTTGCGCCGAAGGGATCCAAGCGCCGGGAGTCACCAGGGGGCGGATTTTTTGCCTTTGTAGGCTTTAAGAGGACAGGAGGCCTCGTGGGCTTCCAGGACGGTCTTGCTGAGCAAGTCTGCAAGGTCATCCACTTCCTGAACGGTGGTAGGAATGACGGTGGTCAGCTGATCTGTCTGGCATTTCAGGGTTTCCGTGAAAGCCGTCCAGTCAGTGTTCCGGACGTTCCGTTTCCACAGGATTTGAGGCTTGGGGCAAGAGGATTGCAATTGAAAACGAACGAAGCGATGGTCAGAACAGAGACTCCTCTTCGTCCCACACCTCCCAGTCCTTGACCAGAGGAGTCAAACCAGGGGAGATGAGAGTTACGTCGAGGGCCTCCGTTCATCGCCCGTTGTCAAAGGTGGAGGTTCCACCAATTTTGCAAAACTCGGTGTTGGTGGTGCAGATAGATGTAAGCAAGGAGTTCCTCGCCTCTGCTGTTGGAGGTATACTGCCCCAGTGGGTGTAGTGGGCTTTGACGTCGCCCGCCACCAGCAGCTCGAACCTACGGTTAGAGCAGTAGTCCACGAGGGAGGTGAGGAACCGCGGGGCCATCGCCAGGGATGACCGTGCGGTTGGTGATAATGTGCTTGGACTGAATGACACAGAGGTCTGTGTCAGAGAGTTCCGGTCTGTGCCAAGCTTTGAGAGGGGTAGATACGAATATGGCTTCTCTGGGGTTTTGGGGGTCCTGAAAGCAGTCAAAACTACCAGGGATATTCGGAATGTTACCTTTCTTCGTCCAGGGCTCTTGAAGTAGGATGATGCCCTGTTTATGATAGAGTGCGACCCATAATTTCTTGATATTTGCGTGCCCTCCCGAATCGATAATTGATCCCAGTTCTGTTATATATTCCGAAAGGTAGTTCGCTGCCACCAATCGAAGCTATAGTTAAAATTGACTGAGACAAGTCGTTTGGAAGCTATAGTTAAAATTGACTGAGACAAGTCGTTTGAATTAAGAATGTTAATTAGTTGGAACTTAACCACTTGAAATATAACTTCGGAGCAGTAATTAACAAATGTAATTATTAAACTGATTAATTAACTAAAGCACGTGCAGAAAAAAGATTAATAGAACTTAACACTAAAATAATTGACAAAAACACATAAATCTATGCTCGGCCTCCTGTGTCCTTACCAACACAGTCTGTTAGAGCAATTAACCTTCAGTCTGAGATCTACAACTTCTTCTCAATGGCTCAGAATTTCGAGATCACTAGTACTCATGTCGAGTCTTGGTAACTAGATCTATTACTAACTAACTATGCACGAAGACGGGCTTCGATTTAAACTAAAACAGTTCCGTCGCAACAATAGCGGGCCGAATAAGGACGCAACAAGGACGCGGAACTTCAAATTTGTGCGCGCGGTATTTATTGTATATCAATTATTTCGGCGAATTAAAACAAAATAAAATGCATATTCGTGCAATGCAATGCAATTCCCCTAAATTATTTCTCGCGCCTGTGCATGTAGTGCAGTGAATAAATTGAATGTATTAGTAGAATCTGAAATTTAGCCATTTCTACCGTATGCGTTTTAGTACGAAGCTCCACCCATGCACTTTGATCTGCTGATTCGCTAAACGCAGGCTACCAATAGCAGCCTAACATCGCGCTGTACATGTATTTTAATGCACGAAAGTACGAAGCAGTCCTTGGACCAGAAAAATCGATAGAAATCAACTAAATGCACAGTCCACACCCGACCGACGAGCAACTACAGGCATTAGCCTCGAACACCAGATCATCCGAAAGTATCGATAAGTATCGCAGTACATCTTATTCTGATTGCTTCATACTTCGTATTAGAAAGTTTAAATCTCTGTATTTTACGTGAATATCATCAGTGACTTCAATTGAAATATAACATCCGAAGAGAGGGCATAACACCGCAGGAAAACACTAAGTCGGACTTGCCGCTTAAGAAACGAAAGAGCCGCTTATACTCATCGTCGCGATACACGTCCATACTGTGTCGCTTCATATATAGTTTTCGCTCCGCAGGTACTCTGTCTGGAATGAATTCGGCCATCTGGAATAACACAGTAGCCAGTGGCAGGCAGTGGCAGGAAGATTCACTTTCAAAGCAGTGGCTGGATGCTGCTCAACCAGTGAGTCTACTACAGATGAGACTCAACTTTTGCTGAGCAAGATCTCAAGACAATTTGTCTATGACCAGAGTTTCAAGCGAGTCTCTACTCAGTCACCGAGCTTTTGCTCACGGAGAGAGCACTAACTATGGGGAAATTGATTTTGAGCACTTGCTCAGGAGGACGCACTCATTTTATTCATACTGATTTGAGAATATCGCCGAGTTTGAGCTACTAATCACTTTTTTCATACGGCCTACTAGGCCGTATGAATAAACTGAGCAAATGCCTTTGAGCAAATGCTAGCACTCTGAGCTGGAGCATTTTCTCGAGGCTAAGTAAATGCTCTGAGTCCGAGAAAATGCAACAATTCAGTATGAATAAACAAAAAACTCAGACTCAGAGTAATTGCTCAGCCGCTTGAGCAGCAGCTTGACTGCTTTAGGCTTGAGTTCACTTGAATCTTGACCATAGACTAGGACTTCCATGTGAAAAGAAGAGCATGATTAAAGCAATAACAAGAGATTTCTTACAAGAGAAAAAATGGAAACACAGTGGCTTTTACCGGCTGAGTCAGCTTTAGAGCTGCCTCAGCGTTCTTTTGAGCAATTGCTCCGCTCTTTTGTCTATGACCATGTTTTTTATTCTTACTGACCTGAGCATTTGCTTGAGTTTGAGCATTTGCTCAGATTATTCATACGGCCTATTGTCTCAACATTCGGACGCAGATCCGATAGAGAGCTGAATCGCATTTAAAAGTTTGACATAGTTACGGATTATCCAAGAAGCCCTATCACACATGTATCATTCGACGACGTGGTGATATCAAAACAGTTTCAAAATAAAAATGACTTAGTCAGAACCGATTGCGGAAATTTTATGCAGAACTTAAATAATTACTCATTGCAGGGAGTGCTGTTTACGGCGTTTGAACTTATAATTTTATTATCAGGTATTGGGATTACATTTTCAGTCAAGTTTAGCTTAGTCAGCAGCGATCCTGTTCAAATCTGTGTAGTAACTAAATCGAATATTTCTATTGCCACTGCTCCTCCACATTTTTGTCCGGATTCGGCATTATGACATTGTTTGTCACAAAATCTTTTCTCAATTACAGCTTCCGCTGCTTCTGAAATTATTACATTGCCACAAAAGCACCGGTTGCCGTTTGCAAGGCCAAATAATAGTGCTTGTTTTTTTAGACAACTTCTAGCGCAAACTTCCTGGTTCATGACCGGGAACTTGTCGAGGACTTCGGCATGCAGCACCCTTTCTTCAGGGGTCCAAAGATAGCATCCCTTTGACGGCGCTGAAAATGTGTTTTAATTTTTTTTTGACAGCCAACTAAGTGTCTTTACTAAGGGCAAAGACACACTAAAACTGCTCTACTTACCTGGCAACAATGGAATTATTTTACCGGTCACATTGTAGACGCTCAAAACACCGTTACCACCACATTTGTAATCAAATATGGAACTGCATATACGATCGCATCTATAGATAGGCACTGAAGGACTTCTGATACTGTTTCCACAATAGCATTTATCGAAGCCTATTCCAAAAAACTTTTTTTTCAAATCTTGACATTTGGGCAGACAGAGATAATGAGTCATTTTGGGGGAGCCTTCGATGTAAGGTTTTAGAGCCAATATGTTTTCATTATGAAGATAACAGCCGATATAGTGTTCTGAAATGGTTTGATTGATTAGAGACAAATACTCCCAGATCTAAACATTCAGATTTAAAAGGTTCTATACTGATACTTGAACAACCCATGCCGCAAAAATTGCAATAAAAAGAGAGATTGAATGTAAATAAGCAGTGCAGTAAAGGATCAGGAGCTTACTGACTGGATCTGAAATTAAGGTGGGAACTCGGTTATTTTTGTAAAATGCAACGATACTTCTCACTCACTTAATCTGGATCTCAACTGTGCATTAAATTAATGACTACTCACGGAACATGATGTGCTCTGAAATTTAGGGCACAAACTTCAGTACTATCTTAATTATGAAATTCGAGCTAGCTGCACATCATTATCCTCACCAGCGACTACGAAGACCTCTGGAACAGCAATTAGAAGAATCAGAGCGAGAGCTGAGAACAGCATGTTGCTTCCTGCGTCGGGAATTTGCTTTATTAGGCTTATTTTTCGATCGTCGAAAACTTAATTCGGCAGGTACTCGAGTCTTTCTTTTATATGAAATGGAATTTGAATTCCTGAAAATGGTGTGCCGCGTGACACATTTCCATGTCATTAGAGCCAAGTATAGAAACCAATTTAAAAAACTCAAATATTAAAAAGTTTTCAATTTCTTATACTTTCAACGCGGGTGTAGATTGCGAGTAAAATGCTGAAACTTTGAGTGAAAATATTCAGACTTATTAAAAAATTTCAGGAAAAAAATAATTGAATTTAGACTCTATTCGATATCGCACAAAAATTCAAGAAACATTTTCTCGAATTCATTTTCTAGGAATGCAGCCGAACTACTTAGGAACTTCAGCATAAATTGGTTCAGCAAATACCCAAAACAGCCAACCACAGTCAGGCCCGACCTGTTCAACATTCACTCTGCAGGCATTCAGCATGCGGCTTCTTCTGTTCGTTTCGGTCTTCATTCTAGCAGCTTCCGGCACCTCCGGGTCTGAGCTGGGTGAGTTTGAGATGCGCCTCACCTGAACTGGGTGAGTTTGAGATGCGCCTCACCTGAGCTGGGTGAGTTTGAGATGCGCCTCACCTGAACTGGGTGAGTTTGAGATGCGCCTCACCTGAGCTGGGTGAGTTTGAGATGCGCCTCACCTGAGCTGGGTGAGTTTGAGATGCGCCTCACCTGAACTGGGTGAGTTTGAGATGCGCCTCACCTGAGCTGGGAGAGTTTGAGATGCGCCTCACCTGAGCTGGGTGAGTTTGAGTTGCGTCTCACCTGAGCTGGGAGAGTTTGAGATGCGTCTCACCTGAGCTGGGTGAGTTTGAGTTGCGTCTCACCTGAGCTGGGAGAGTTTGAGATGCGTCTCACCTGAGCTGGGTGAGTTTGAGATGCGTCTCACCTGAGCTGGGTGAGTTTGAGATGCACCTGTTAGTTACAGCTAAGTACATTAGATCAAGGATACGGTTAGGCTCGGGCTTATGATGAGTTGCTGGATGTCGAGGCTCAGAGAGATGAAGTATTTTAAGCTAGACAGCTGGCTTTCAGGGCTGTTGTTTCACATATTTTTCCGTAAGAATATTTTGGATAGGAGCTCAGTGACGGTGCGCCGCTTTCTACATGTATTTTATGCACGAACTTTTCACTCGAGTAAATTTCTCTCTTTTTGCAGAGCACCCGAATTGTAAGTTCATCACCATCTACCGTTTTATAATTATAATTTTCTTCGTGGCATTTAAAGTGCAAAAACTTTATGTAAAATTTAGAAAGGGCTTCTGAGGCAATTTTTCTCATTTCTATCAATTAACAAGGGGTCCGGCCACAGCTCATAAATCTTTTAATATATTACTTATACCCGCTACATGCTTAACACCACCATCAAAAACTTCTAGGGCGATTTTTTCCATTCCTTTATAATCACATGGCTGCATTATGTGTGCAATCTCCAAAGATATCCCGTGACAATGTCGTCTCATCTCTAAGGAAAATCCCCACGTATTATTATGATGCTTTTACTTGCTACTTACTTAACTCTCCCGTTAATTTTCAATACGTTTTTTCGAACCTCACTCAATTTGCTACCAAAAACCTAATCCCAACAACTTTCAACCATCAGAGTCACCTTCTTCAAAAATTATTTAGCAAAAATGTTTCCAGGTTCCCCACAAGGCTCCAATTTGTGACAATATTAACAGGGCAATTGTCAGCTCCAAGTATTTGGTACAACTCTTTATACTGTAGTGCTGTCATGGCGATCCCATTATTTTCTTTTACTGTCAGGTCCACCAGTTCATTGTAAAATTACTTATCTCTGAGAAACCTCCCCATTTTGCGGGAGTGCAGGGTAGAAATTGTAACTGCATGATCTCATGTTGAATTGATCGAACGTTTCCATGAACATACCGCCCCAAGTTAACCGTATTCCTCATGGGGACAATAATGTACTCGTACCTTGGATTGCTAGTGTCATTGCGCTCATCTCTACACATTTAAGCTGTGTAGGCAACATCAAGACCCTTCTCAATGGCCTTCAAGTTTTCTGCTTTTAGTGGGGCATTTCGCTTAATGGATTCAATATCAAGATACAGCTCCACACCAGCAAGTTTTACCTCCTCGATCTCGATCATCTCTAGCTTAAAGTTGCTTTTCAACCGATTTCAATGACGCTATTGCAGAAACCATACAAATTTCAAAGATACGAAAATACGAGTAGCTATATAAAGACCTAAACAGTGGATTCTTAGCATAAGGCGTGAATTGAAGCCTTAGGATGGAAGCGCATCCTAAGCATAAGATACATGTAGTTGCAACACTCCATAGTAAACTGGTGTCATCTTTTGAAGCTCGGAACGGCGTCGGAACTAACTGCCATTTTGTCTCGTGAATGATTCTGGGTACTCAGACAAGACATACAAATCCTTCTGCTTTAAAAGATCCTGATAAAAGTCTCAACAGTTTCAACCCAATGCGATACAGTACGGTGTCAAGGTCGTAGACAAAATCAGAGTTGGTTATAGTTAGACTCCAATATAGGCCATAAACTTAGGCGACCAATCCAGCATATCTACAATATCCTTTTCAGGGAATATACAAGCTAGCTCTTCAAGCATGATGTGGGTTAATAAGTCCAAAAACGGATAATCACAGTACAGTGATTTTACTGAGTGAGCATCTTCCCAATGGTGCTTTCAGCATAATTTTTTCCCAAGTCTTTGGAAAAACCGCAACGCCCTTTATCGCAATTTTAAGATTTAACATCAGGTTTTTGCATACTATGTTTTTCGATGTTGACTTTTATCCATAAAATGCAGATGAGCGTGGCGATAAGCAGACGATTGTTAAACAACTGAAGATTCGCTACTGCTAATCGTGGTGTTGCTTTAGAGAGGCTGCAAGCAGATTGGGATCAATCAGACAATTCCAAGGAGCAATACTAGCGGGGTGAGCGAGGGAGCGAGAGAGTGGAGACCGATAGGTAAAACTAAAAAATACATACAAAAGCTAATCAACCTCAGAACACCCTAAGAATCGATGAGCCGCACAACTATGCAAAGGCTGAACATTAGAGCTACGGGTTTTGAACCTTAATTTGCAACGATTCCGGAATGCTAAGCTTATACTCGAAATTTACACTGGTGTTGGGACAATGACAGAAACGGATCTCGCTCTCACTCTTAGATTGACCCAATTAGCGTCAGAGCAAGAGCTCAAGGTGCCTTCGGTCCTCTGGCCGGACCCACTTTGAACTCTGAGCGGAAGATCGCGTCTTCGTTGGGATCGACCCGTCCCCAGGCACACAATACAGTACGAGTCTCCAGCCTCTAAGAAATAACGCAGCTCACTCAACATGCTCTTGGATTCCACGAGTCCGACAGGCAAGCGAGCGACGGGCTTGGTTGCACGGAGCGCTGAGTAGTATCGTAGTTGACTGACTCAGCTGAGTGAGCTCTCGATCGTCTGAGTTTATCTGAGTATCTGAGTCTGAGTAGACTCTGCGCACCACCCATGCCATCAAGCTCAGCACACAAATCATATAAATATTGTGCACTGTTTCATCATTGTTGCACCGACCCCGACTACAACAGACAATGCGATTAGCGACTGTAGCGCCCTTCTACTTTACTTGTCCATGAGTTCGAGCGTGAGCAGTTCGCTTTCTTATCCGCTTTTTTAATTGTTTGCATTTAAATTTCAGTTAAACTGGTCGGTTGCTACTTTCATATCGACTCTAGATTGTGGAATCTTAGATACCTCAAATCATCCAGCGAGTCAATGACAATTGAGAGCTGCCAAAAGGACTGCAGTCTCTTTACTAATCTCTACTTTGGAGTCGCAAATGGAACAAACTGCTTCTGCGGTAATACTTTATTGTCTTTCCCAATACCTTCAAAAATATGTGATCACAAGTGTCCGGGAAATCCAAAGCAGATCTGCGGTGGTAATCGCATTATGGTTGTGTACGAGCAACCCGGTACACTCGTTGGAGTCTCTGATGGTGAGAAGATTATAATTAATCCTTTTTTCAATGGTCTTTAAAACTTAAGCCTGAGTTGTAATAATTTTTTTAAGTTTTAGCTGTCTCTTTATCTAGTTTTGAGTCTCAAGCACTTTGGATCTATATATCAGGTGCATGATAATTTGCGTGGATCGACTTGTAGAAAACCTAGGGCGGTCGTTGGAGATTCAAAAGTGGAATATCTCAAAATGGAAAGCTTCCCTTAACTTGAGGTAAGGCACAGGAAAATAAATGTAAAGATCAAGTTCAAAATAAGTAAGCAAAGTATGGAGATTGTGAGTACACTGATCAGATTTTTGCCTTCAATTTACCTTGAGCAAATGGCCTGCACCACTGTGAGAAAGCTGAATATTCAGATTTAGTTTCAGGCGTTTAATGTACATGGATTCGAGTATGTTGATTAGGTTTTACCAAAAAGTACAACCTATGCCCCAATGATATGTTTCATCAGAAACTATAGATTATAAACCCAAATTAATGCCCCAAAACCTTTTTTTGATATTTATGTTAGTCAATAATTTTGTACTGCTGAGTTTGCTCAATGTCACAACAGCTGTTGCAGCAGAGCAGGTGGTCTTGGATAGCCGACCTTTTTAACCAATGCTCTCTGACTCTGGTGTACAAGTGTCTTTTGGTTTTACCTATATAAGAATAAATGTTCTGGGCAACATAACGATCGAGA
The DNA here is from genome assembly GCA_002269645.1 of Macrostomum lignano. Classification (NCBI taxonomy): domain Eukaryota; kingdom Metazoa; phylum Platyhelminthes; family Macrostomidae; genus Macrostomum; species Macrostomum lignano. The sequence continues at coordinate 539,005 of NIVC01000040.1, forward strand.
TAATGACTCGTCTCGTATACATAACACAAGCAGCCAGAGCAAAAGGAACATTGGATTTAAGTCTGCTCTCTGGAGAGTCTACCGGTGTGTTGGGCGTTAGTGGCGATCACGCTGCCGTTGATTACCAAAGCTGGATGCACCGTCTTTGAAGGATCTAGTCAGCGAAGCAGTCGACCTCCTGTGGGGCCCAGCTGTCGTCAGCGTTCTCCCTGTAGGCGATAGTGACCTTGAAGCGTTGATAGAGATTGAGGGAGCGCGGCTTAGCGTTCGAAAGGACAGCAGCGCTCCTGCTCTACTCCAAATCTTTAAAGCACAGGTCAGAGTGCGGCAGGAGCTTGCGCTTTGCCATTGTAGTTATACTTTTACCCAGACGCAATAACAAAAATTTTGGCCTTTATTCCACAGTTTTGATGTAGTACCATAGACATTTGGATTGAAAAAATCATTGCACAGTATTTTTGTTAATAAACATATTACAGCAAGGAGTAAATGATCAAAAAGAAAAAAAATCATTAAAACTAAAGTACCAGCTACACGAAAAGAGTTCATAATAATGTCACAGCTAGTGCAGTTCATCAGTTTGTAGTCGAAATTTGACAATGTGAAAATCAATTTGTCACCCAAAGTGAAACATGCAGTTCTCAAAGCCGCAGTTCCCAAAGATTCTCGACACTTTAACCTGATGATTTGGCACTGCAAAAGGAGTTGGTCTATGTTGAATGTTTTCTATAAAAGAGAAATACAGGTGCTCAAGTATAGTTGCCGAACTTACCATTTGAAAGATGCACGTCTTGGTTGGCTTGCGACTGATGAGCTTCGTCTGATGAGCTTCTTTGGTACCGCAGTATCCAAATTGGGATTCTTTGGAACTGTCGGCTGCTCGACTGAATCGATTGGCCGCTTTGAGGCATCGCTTATAGCCGTCGAGGCGTTGAAGACTGCATGGTCGCGTTTTCTTCCTAGGTAGCGCCGCACGGTTCGTTCAGTCGTCGACAGGAAGATTTTTTCAATTAATAAGCGCGGCTGTTTGACGAGATGCACCAGCCATGGTTGTTTGACAAGACAAATAGCTTTTTCTCTCACTACTCGCTTTCCTGATTTCTTGAAAGACGCAAGCAAAATCAGCACTCATCACAGTGTGTCTATGGTCAAACTAAGACACACATCTCAGTCGTCTATGGGTAAAATAACTCTTAAAACAGCCAATTGAAGCATGATACAAAAGTGTGGAATAATGGTACGCGCACTCGTGCCATAGACTATTTACGCATGAAGGAACCTAGTGATAGATTCATTGATTTATGGGCAAAGCATTCTTCTGGTTTTAGCCATAGACATAGATAGAGTGGAATTTACCGCACGCATGGACTATAAGAGGGATAAGAGGGCTTTATAATTTATTTTAATTAAGTGACAACAGCAATTGAAAATATTTTTGCCTGCGAACATGTAAGTTTCAGTCCTAAATTTCGGTACCTCGGCTGATAGAATTAGTTCAGTAGCTCAGGTAGAATTGGTTCAGTAGCTCAGGTAGAATTGGGTCAGTAGCTCAGGTAGAATTGGTTCAGTAGCTCAGGTAGAATTGGGTCAGTAGCTCAGGTAGAATTGGTTCAGTAGCTCAGGTAGAATTGGGTCAGTAGCTCAGGTACTGAGACAGTAGCTTAGGCAGGATTAGCTCATTAGCTCAAGTAGAATTAGACCAGTAGCTCAGGTAGACTTAAATAAATTTAATAAGTTGAATACGTGCGGGAATTTACAGCACGGCTTGGGATTTACTGCACAGTCGCGTTATTGGTGAAGGATTGCTTTTTGGCCATAGACAATGAATAGTGTCAGCAATTTAAGAATGCTTGGCCATATGTCAATGACAGCGACAAAAGTGTGGAATAATGGCCGCAAAAGTGTGGAATAATGACTGAGCGCTGAGTGAAAGCATAAGTACAATGCACTTGTATAGTATACAACTTCGTTGAATACTATACAATCTACCATTGCTCTCTGTGGCTTAAAACCTACGCCAGCTTCGATGAGACGCCGAGTGGTTTTGGTTGCCTTGCGGCGGGCGAAGATGTCCAGGGGCGGGAGGCAGAGGAAGGCGTTGAGGCCGTCAAACGGAGCAGAGAGCGGGGCATTCAGGATCATGCGACTGGCATGTCCCTGCACCTTTTTGAGCACCATTGCGGTGTAGATTCACCAGAGCCGCTTCAGAGTGACGCCCCAGGTGGTGCCGACGGCTCTGCGCAACTGCGGAAGGATCGCGAGGGCTTTTTGGTTTTGGCATCAACATGGGTAGACCAGCTCAGCTTGTGATCCAGCGTAACGCCGAGATGGGATTTTCACTCCGTAAAGCTTTAATGGGCGAATTTCGCCAATTGACCCAGCTGGTGAACATGATTGTGACAGTTTTAATCTCGTAGAGCCTGAGGCCGCACCTGTCCGGCAATTGTTCAGCAGAGCGAATCAAGTTTTGTAGATGGTCCCTAAGGGTTTAGAGTGACGACTCGGATGCCACGGCTATGACATCATCGGCATAACCGACCTTAATGATGGGGTCAAGATGGCTGTCCTGAAGGAGCTCATCAATGACCGTGTTCCAGAAAACTGTAGATAACGCCGCCTTGGGGGCTTTGCAGACGGTAACCGTCCGTTGGTGGCAGTACGATGGCTGATCATATACATGATCCTACAGCCCTGTCTAAGGCCTCGAAAAGAACATTACCGAAGGCTCCAACAATGTCAAGGAAGACAGCAAGAGCGTAACCGTTACCCAGAACGGCTTTCTCCGGCATGTCGACCAAGACGTGTAGCGCGCTCTCCGTGGACCTGCCTGCCCGAAAGGCATGCTGGTTTTCACTGAGCGACTTGTTCTTCAGTTCCACGGAGAGGTTAGGCTGATTGTTCTGAAGGATTTATGGAGCGGTAGTCTTAGGTTCTCAGTAAGCGATAGTGTAGGTGGCGACCCCCCACTCCTTGGACTGAACAGCCGTACGCAGCCTTCAGATGAGCCGCACAATAGCTGCGGCTGAGCTGTCGGTTGCATATCTTAGGGCAGGTGTAATTAATTACTGTATTATCAATATTATCAAGACTACGACTCAACGACATTATCAACATTATCAAGATAAACATTATCAATACTACTGTGAAATGACTTTCGCGACTCGACTCAAAAATTCTTAGAGAGAAACTTCATCAAGTTAACATGTAGCTGCCTACTTTTTACGTATGCAAAATTCTCAGGTTACTTATGATTAATTTTCTATTTTGAAGCTACTAAATTACTAATTTGCTGTCTCTTGTTGCAGAGCAGCCGAAATGTAAGTTCACCATTAATCATTGATATATAATTATAATTTCCTTCGTGGTATATTGCTTAAGTGCTCGCATAAAAAATTCAGTTAAACTGCAAGGCTGCTACTTTCATTACGATACGAATAACAATCTGCACCGCCGCATGTCATCCAGCGAGTCCATGACAATCGAGAGCTGTCAAAAGGACTGCAGTGTCACTACTGACCGCTACTTTGGAATCGAAAATAGAACAGAATGCTTTTGCGGTGTTTTAAACAAAAAAATGCAACTTCCTCGAAGCCTTTGCAATCACAGGTGTCCGGGAAATCGAAAGCAGATCTGCGGTGGTTTGCACCGAATAGCTGTGTATGAGCAGCCCGCTACACTCCCCACAGCCTCTGCTGGTGAGAATATTATAACAATGTTTGTTTCTAAGATTCGGTCTCGAACTTAAACCTGGGATACAAGTTATCATGTTTCTCTGTCTCCGTATATAGTTTTCTGTCTGCAGTAAATGAAGGCTTTCGGGAAGTTGCTGAGATGCCAGTGCTCACAAGGGGATTTCTAAGATGCCTATGCTCATCTTAGATCTTAGGCTAAGACAAGTAGCCTTTCTATCTAAAGATTTTTGCTTTAAACATTTTTCTTTCAGAATCTCAAAAGTGTAGATGGTATATATTCCCCATTTATTTTGTTGTCTAGCGGGCAAAAGCAAGAGGTGTCTCTCGTTTGTTGACCGAGGCGAAGCCGAGGTCAATGATCGAGACACCGAGTGCTTTTGGCCCTAGACAGCTAAATGAGTGGGGAATATGATATGTATCCCCCGTTCGGTATGTTGGCTGCTAGCTGTTTGTCTATGGTTGTTGTCTCGAATTTATCAGCCCGCGGGGCAGCGGGAAATAAATGATTTATTCACCTAGGGAAATAAATGAAAACATGCGTCACATAGACACTCGCCCGGGTCAAAAGGGGGATACATTAGTTTTTATTCAGAATTTTTATTCCTCTCTTTGTTCTGTCCCTAACTGGGGGCAAAGATTGCTTGTCCTTGGAGATAACAGCAACAACAACTAAAACAGCAAATAACGATCAAAATAACAAAGAAGCGACATAGAAAAACAAAAAAAAGTTTTGAGCACTTAACTGAGCTCAATAGCAGACCTGCTATTCACACGTACGCAAAATTTTTAAGTTCGAGCTAGCTGGCTATTACTGATTTTCGATATTAACGCAAGTAACTTGCTGTCTCTTGTTGCAGAGCAGCCGAAATGTAAGTTCATCGTCAATCATCAATACACTCGTACAATTGTAATTTCCTTTAGGGTATTTAGAGTGCAAACGCTTTATTCAATGTTGGGAAGGTTGGGTAAATTTGAACTGGTGTTGTGACAATGGCAGAAGCGAATCTCACCCTCACTCATAAATTGATCCAATGAGCGTCAGAGCTTGAGCTCTGGCGGGACCCACTTCGAGCTCTGAGCGGAAGATCGCGTCTTCGTTGGGATCGACCCGTCCCCAGGCAGACACAATACAGTCCGAATCTCCAGCCCTCTAAGAAATAACGCAGCTCACTCAGCATGCTCTTGGATTCCACGAGTCCGACAGGCAAGCGAGCGACGGGCTTGGTTGCACGGAGCTCTGAGTAGTATCGTAGTTGACTGACTCAGCTGAGTGAGCTCTCGATCGTCTGAGCTAGTTTATCTGATCATCTGAGTCTGAGTAGACTCTGCGCACCACCCATGCTGTCAACCTCAGCACACAAATCATATAAATATTGAGCACTGCTTCATCATTGGGTGCACCGACCCCGACTACAACTGACAATGCAATTAGCGACTGAAGCGCCCTTCTACTTTACTTGTCCATGAGTTTGAGCGTGAGTAGCATAGTTTTTTCTTATCATTTTTGCCTAATTGTTTCGCATGAAAACCTTTCAGTTAAACTGGAAGGTTGCTACTTTCATTACGACGATACGAGTTCCAACCTACGCCGCTACAAGTCATCCAACGAGTCCATGACAATCGAGAGCTGCCAAAAGGACTGCAGTGTCACTGCTGATCGCTACTTTGGAGTAATAAGTGGAACGCATTGCTACTGCGGTGATTTAATTATGAGTGCACAATTGTCTTTGAAAAAGTGTGATTACAGGTGTCCGGGAAATCCAAAGCAGATCTGCGGTGGTTCTATTACAATGGTTGTGTACGAGCAGCCCGCCTCTGCTGGTGAGTATAATCTATAAATCAATTATGTCCACTTCCCTTCATTGCCGAATTCAAAATTGGATTGTCGCGAAAATTTTATATTTTTCACCGTTTGGTTTTGTGTCTGGAGCAGTGAATGAAGGTTTGCATGGAAGTTGCTGAGATGCCAAGGCCGACGATAGGATTTCTCAGATGTTAGTGCCGACGGAGCAACATATACTAGATTGAACTACATATTTCCTGAATAAAGCATATATAGACAGTCAGACGGAATGAGCGTAGCTATAATCGTTATGCATCAACTTTCACGCAAAGCGCAACAGTAAACTGTCGCAGATTCTAATATGAAAAGTCAGAGTTCTGGGTGGGAGTGACTTCACTGCACCTGTTTACACATAACCATGTACATAAGCTCCACTAATGTATAAAGAATATCAACTCAACCGGTCTCTAGGGCAGAAATGGCAATTTCATCATTTTTGAGCGTATGTAAAACATGCATAAAAATTCTGACGTAGCTTTCATTGATTTTCAATTTAACGCAAGTAAATTGCTGTTACTTGTTGCAGAGCACCCGAAATGTAAGTTAATCATCAATCATTAATATATATGATTATAATTTCCTTCGTGGTATTTAAAATGCAAACGCTTTACTAAACCTTTTGAATGTTTGGTAAATTTACACTGGTGTTGGGACAATGGCAGAAACGGATCTCGCTCTCACTCTTAGATTGACCCAATTAGCGTCAGAGCAAGAGCTCAAGGTGCCTTCGGTTCTCTGGCCGGACCCACTTCCAACTCTGAGCGGAAGATCGCGTCTTCGTTAGGATCGACCCGTCCCCAGGCAGACACAATACAGTACGAGTCTCCAGCCCTCTAAGAAATAACGCAGCTCACTCAACATGCTCTTGGATTCCACGAGTCCGACAGGCAAGCGAGCGACGGGCTTGGTTGCACGGAGCGCTGAGTAGTATCGTAGTTGACTGACTCAGCTGAGTGAGCTCTCGATCGTCTGAGTTTATCTGATCATCTGAGTCTGAGTAGACTCTGCGCACCACCCATGCCATCAACCTCAACACAAATGAAATAAATATTGTGCACTGTTTCATCATTGGTGCACCGACCCCGACTACAACTGACAATGCGATTAGCGACTGTAGCGCCCTTCTAACTTACTTGTCCATGAGTTTGAGCATGAACAGTTCACTTTTTATTTACCTATTATATTATTCACTTATTATCACGTAATAAAATTTCAGTTAAACTGCAAGGTTGCTACGGACATTCCAAAAAGCAGAATAACCTACGCCGCTACAAATCATTCAGCAAGTCAATGACAATCGAGAGCTGCCGAAAGGACTGCAGTGTCACTACAGCTCGCTACTTTGGAGTAATAAGTGGAACATATTGCTACTGCGGTGATTCAATAAGGGGTACACAGTTGTCTTTAAAGAAATGTGATTACAGGTGTCCGGGAAATCGAAAGCAGATCTGCGGTGGCTTTGACTCGATGGTTGTGTACGAGCAGCCCGATCTAAGTTAGCACTTTTTTGCGAGAATTTATTAAAGTGACTAACTTTCAAAGACAATCACTTAAAAAACCTGATGATTCTGGTAAATAAATAAACAAAATCATTAAACAGTGTCCGTAGTCTCCGTGTGTCAAACAATACTTCTCAAGAAAGTTTTGCTCTAAAAAAGTGCTGGAGCAGAGCTGCTCAATGAAAATGATGGCCTCATGTTTTGTGTAGCGCACAGGCTGCAGCAGCTGTAAAGAAAAAGAGTTTTATCGAGTTCGATTTAAAATGAATAAATTACTACAAACCAATGATAAAACTAGCTGTAGAACTGCCCTCTCGCCACATAAACTTTCCTTTTTTGTTTGATGACAGCTACTGCAGTACAGATAAATGTCGCCGAAAGAAGAAAAGAAAAGAAAAGCATCGTCGTCAGTTGAGTGCGAGATTGAGATGAGAATCGATGAGTTGAGCTTGAGGAGACTGGAGACTGACATGTGAGGATGAGGGAACCGCGAGTGAAGAAAATTGACGAGAGAGACCGGTGGGATGGACAGCTGACACCGACTCTGAAGATGATAGCCCGAGTAAAGAGACGTCAAGCGAAGAGTTGAGAAGCCGGCAGGCGGGAGGCCATGAGAGATGGGCAACATTATGATGAGCAACGAAACCGGCAGCCAGATGCCACACGAGGGGATGATGATTTGACGAAGACATTGGTGGCCGCGGCTACAATGGTATGGCGGCTGTTTTATAACAAAATTACATTTTGGGATTTTTGGTTCGGAAGCCATGTGTTAGACAGAAAGAGAGTCAACTTAAATTAGAGTTGAAAAAAATAGCAATCAGCGCCTCCCTCTTCTGGGGAGGCAACGAAGAATGGAATAAAAAATCAAATAAGCATGTAGCTTCCGAACTCTCAGCCATAACATCTCAGAAATTTCCCATGAGCCTTGATATCTTAGCAATTCTCTATTGAATCTTTTATGTTTGACATGACGCTTCTATTAGGTTTGACATGACGCTTCTATTAGGTTTGACATGACGCTTCTATTATGTTTGACATGACGCTTCTATTAGGTTTGACATGACGCTTCTTTTATGTTTGACATGACGCTTCTATTAGGTTTGACATGACGCTTCAATTTTATGTTTGACGTGACGCTTCTTTTATGTTTGACATGACGCTTCTATTAGGTTTGACATGACGCTTCTATTAGGTTTGACATGACGCTTCAATTTTATGTTTGACGTGACGCCTCTTTTATGTTTGACCACCGCAGTCTGAAAAGGCTACCCATTCGTAGGTAGCAAATCTCCCGACATATCAACAGGTGGCTCCATCAGCAGCACCAGCACCACTGGAACAGTTGCACCGACTACAGGCAGACCCGCTCTGCAATGCCTAACCTGAACAGGAAAGTCTCTGACTATCTGATCTCACTTATCAGAACCGATCTCAGGGTGATCTGCATTGCTTCAACCGGCCATGGATTCTTCCAGAGACATACATGTATCTCAAAGCAAACCGGTTGGTTGTCCTCACACCTGTCCTTTCTGTGGCACAGGAGAGGAGACCGCGAAGCATCACGTCACCTTCTAGCCTTACTTCAATAATCAAGGACGAGCTGACCACCTCGGAAAACATCCGTGACCTTCGCGCCATCGTCCAAAATACCGGCCGGATGAGGGTCACCAATGCCTCGTCTGGGAACCTGCGGAACAGTGGCGGGGGCTGGGCGCAGCCCTAGGGTTAAACCTTGGTCTCTTTCACCTTGCGGTTGCGATAGGAGCCACCCGACCGAACCGCGGCGCTTGCGCCCCCACCAGTAAGTAATTAATGATAAATATGGATGATGGCGGTAGAGCCTCTGCTGCAGCAACGTCATTGTAGAGCAAGAAATCCGCACCGGAAATCGAAGAGATTCGACTCCAGTGAGGCGTCATTGAGACGTCTCTCTACTTCAGAATTTAAGGATGCAAAGACACCAGGATAATAAAATGGGGGTGGGGAGGAGCGCAGTTTCTAATTGGCTTGCATTGGTTGCAACAAAGCCTATAATGAAATTATATGAAAATCTACCTGTTGGTAAAAATAAAAATACTAAACTTACTACTATCAATTAAGTGCAAGTGTGCACTATACAGACTCAAACCTGAGCCAAGTCTTTAGCTGCTATCTGCATTGCACTTTACCATTTATTTTAGGTTAGCTATTACAATTTTTACAAAACAAGTTATAACACATATAGCCCTAGGTAGATGCAACTACCTTTCAAAGTGGGCACCAGTATCTTAAAAGATGACGCGATTTAGCAGTAGCCATAAAACATGATGGCATAAACATCAGCTTGTAAGGCTCATGAAAAGAGATGTTGAGATTTGAAGAGATTGTTGAAATGCTGTAGCTCAAGGGGCATGCTGAGATGTCAAGCATCAATTTGGGAGAGTTGGGGTTGAGCGATGGCCCAAAGGGAGACTTTTATACCAAAGCTTAAAGGGGCTTGATATAGTGACTGTCGAAAGCTACATGCATAGTTCATTTGAACATTCATTCCTTTCTTTTTTGCCTTCCAACACGGGGCGCAGGTTGCTACTATGTTGCTGAAACTTCAAGTGAAAATATCAGAGACTTCAATAATTGCGGAATAAATTTACTAAAGTTTAACTTAACTCAATAATCGCTAAAAATTCAAGAATAAAAGTTTTTTGGAATTCATTTTCAAAGGAATGCGCCACGTGACGCAGCCAAGCGATCCCGGAACCTCAGCATAAAATGGTTCAGCAAATACCCAAAACAGCCAACCACAGTCAGGCCCGACCTGTTCAACATTCAAATCATTCAGCTTGCGGCTTCTGTTCGTTTCGGTCTTCATTCTTGCAGCTTCCGGCATTTCCGGGTCTGAGCTGGGTGAGTTTGAGATGCGTCTCACCTGAGCTGGGTGAGTTTGAGATGCGTCTCACCTGAGCTGGGTGAGTTTGAGATGCGTCTCACCTGAGCTGGGTGAGTTTGAGATGCGTCTCACCTGAGCTGGGTGAGTTTGAGATGCGTCTCACCTGAGCTGGGAGAGTTTGAGATGCGTCTCACCTGAGCTGGGTGAGTTTGAGATGCGTCTCACCTGAGCTGGGTGAGTTTGAGATGCGTCTCATCTGAGCTGGGTGAGTTTGAGATGCGCCTCACCTGAGCTGGGTGAGTTTGAGATGCGTCTCAACTGAGCTGGGAGAGTTTGAGATGCGTCTCACCTGAGCTGGGAGAGTCTGAGATGCGTCTTACCTGAGCTGGGTGAGTTTGAGATGCGTCTCAACTGAGCTGGGAGAGTTTGAGATGCGTCTCACCTGAGCTGGGAGAGTCTGAGATGCGTCTTACCTGAGCTGGGTGAGTTTGAGATGCGTCTCACCTGAGCTGGGTGAGTTTGAGATGCGCCTCACCTGAGCTGGGTGAGTTTGAGATGCGTCTCATCTGAGCTGGGTGAGTTTGAGATGCGTCTCACCTGAGCTGGATGAGTTTGAGATGCGCCTCACCTGAGCTGGGTGAGCTTGAGATGCGCCTCACCGAGGTAAGTAGCGCCTCAACTCACGCCTCGCCGAGCTTAGTAGCCGACATTTATTTGCATTAAGTATAGCTAGGCTTTCTACTATATCAATATTTAAGCGAAAATTTTAACGCAAGTAATTTGCTGCCTCTTGTTGCAGAGCACCCAAAATGTAAGTTCATCATTAATCCACAAGTGTATAATTATAGTTAGTACTTTCCTCTTGGTATTTAAAGTGCAAACGCTTTATTCAAACTTCTGAATGTTCAGTAAATTTATACTGGTGTTGGGTACAATGGCAGAAACGGATCCCATCCCACTCTCAGAAGCGGAGCTCAAGATACCTAATTAGTTCTCTGGCCGGACCCACTTCCAACTCTGAGCGGAAGATCGCGTCTTCGTTAGGATCGACCCGTCCCCAGGCAGACACAATACAGTACGAGTCTCCAGCCCTCTAAGAAATAACGCAGCTCACTCAGCATGCTCTTGAATTCCACGAGTCCGACAGGCAAGCGAGCGACGGGCTTGGTTGCACGGAGCGCTGAGTAGTATCGTAGCTGACTGACTCAGCTGAGTGAGCTCTCGATCGTCTGAGTTTATCTGAGTATCTGAGTCTGAGTAGACTCTGTGCACCACCCATGCTATCCACCTCAACACAAATAATATAAATATTGTGCACTGCTTCATCATTGGGTGCACCGACCCCGACTACAACTGACAATGCGATTAGCGACTGTAGCGCCCTTCTACTAATTTACTTGTCCTTTACTTTGCATTAAAATTTCAGTTAAATTTAAAGGCTGCTACGATTATATTTGGGGTCCATCTCTAATCCGCTACGGATCATCCAGCGAGTCAATGACAATCGAGAGATGCCAAAAGGACTGCAGTGTCACTACTGCTCGCTACTATGGAGTAATACGTGGAAAAAGTTGCTACTGCGGTGATGAAATAAGGGGTACACTCTCTTCAAGAAAATGTGATTACATGTGTCCGGGAAATCCAAAGCAGATCTGCGGTGGTGAACGCATAATGGCTGTGTATGAGTAGAGAATTAATTCATTAGACTAACTTTCAAGGAAACGTCATTTAAAAATCATGTTGGATTCTGATTATTACGAGTAAATAAACAAAATCTTTAAACAGTGTCCGTAGTGTGCGTGTTTTCTGAAACAATACTTCTCAAGAAAGTTTTGCTCATAAAAGTGCTGGAGCAGAGCTGCACAATGAAAATGATGGCCACAGTTTCATGTTTTGTGTAGCGCACAGGCTGCAGCAGCTGTAGAGAGAAATAAGACTTTTATCGAGTTTGATTTTAAATGAATAAATTACTACAAACCAATGATAAACTAGCTGTAGAACTGCCCTCTCGCCCCAAAAACTTTCCATTTTTGTTTGATGACAGCTACTGCAGTACAGAAAAATGTAGAAAAGCACCATCGCCAGTTGAGAGCGAGATTGAGATGAGAATCGATGAGTTGAGATTGATGAGACTGGAGACTGAGGGAACCGTGAGTGAATAAAATTGACGAGAGAGACCAGCAGCGAGATATACTGCCGACACTGACTCTGGTGAGGCAACCGACTTTCTTTTATACTTGACATGACGCTTCTCTTATGCTCGATATGACACTTATATTGACAAATTTTTAACGCTTCGCTAGTGCATCCGGTATGCTCTCGAGAAAGCTGATTTTACTTGACCAAATCTGTCTATGGCCCCAACAGCGTTCAGCGCTATGCGTTCACACAAGGAATTCTTGGACAAGGACTTCGAGAGGATCTCAACCCCACTGGCCCACAACCCCCACTGGGCCTCAACCCCCACTGGGCCTCAACCCCCACTGGGCCTCAACCCCCACTGGGCCTCAACCCCCTACTGAGCCTCAACCCCCACTGGGCCTCAACCCCCACTGGGCCTCAACCCCCACTGGGCCTCAACCCCCTACTGAGCCTCAACCCCCACTGGGCCTCAACCCCCACTGGGCCTCAAACCCAATGGCCCTTCATCGCAAAAATAGACTGGGCTTACCAACTGCAATAACCTTCCTTCTTAACACTTCTAGTCCCATCAACGTCACACCTTAAACGAGCTGTCCCGAAGGGCACACCGCGATTAAGCAATTACAGGATTATAACAACTCGATCTATTCATACAGAAAGACAGGTAATTTTGAATTATCGGTTCTCATGTTCTCATGGCGACGGATTGTGGGAGTCTCATGTTCTCATGAGTTTGAATTGGCGAGTCTCATGTTCTCATGGCAATGGATTGGGGAGTCTCATTCTCATGAGTTTGTATTGGCGAGTCTCATGTTCTCATGACAATGGATTGGGGAGTCTCATTCTCATGAGTTTGAATTGGCGAGTCTCATGTTCGCATGAGTTTGAATTCGCGAGCCTCATGTTCGCATGAGTTTGAATTGGAGAGCCTCATGTTCGCATGAGTTTGAATTGGAGAGCCTCATGTTCGCATGAGTTTGAATTGGCGAGTCTCATGTTCGCATGAGTTTGAATTCGCGAGTCTCATGTTCGCATGAGTTTGAATTGGAGAGCTTCATGTTCGCATGAGTTTGAATTGGCGAGTCTCATGTTCGCATGAGTTTGAATTGGCGAGTCTCATGGGGTGAAAACAGATTCTGTGCTCGAACTCCCATAAATAAATGAAGAAAATATGAATAACTACACAAAAAATTCGATTATTTTTCCATTCTCAAAAGTCATGAACACTTTGACTTTTGCAGAAATCTACGCCACAAACTGCTTTTGGCCTAAGAAAACAAAGTAGATTTTTGCTGTATTGTCCGCACCGACAAGGACAAGAACGCAGGATCAGACAGAACAATAAATATAAAGCTGATACGAGCTAAAAGCAATGTCATCGGTCGGACAGATAACTAGACAAAGACAGGCACCAAATCAAATTAAGTTCAATCAAAATCACTGCGCACTAGATGATAGATCAGTAGTGGGGATTCAATTCAATTCAAGCGACTTCAAGTGTGTGGCATAATAATGGTTCTCAGGGCTGCTTTGATGAAGATTGCTTTCTTGGAATCATTTTTAGTTTGAACTCGATTCGTTGTCATCATAAATGTTACGAACGATGGATTTGAGTTTATCTCACCGGAGATTTCAGGCTCTCATGGCGAATCTCTTGATTGATTAGAGACGAATCTCATGATGGATTAGAGACGAATCCATGATGGATTAGAGACGAATCCATGATGGATTAGAGACGAATCCATGATGGATTAGAGACGAATCCATGATGGATTAGAGACGAATCCATGATGGATTAGAGACGAATCCATGATGGATTAGAGACGAATCCATGATGGATTAGAGACGAATCTCATGATGGATTAGAGACGAATCTCATGATGGATTAGAGACGAATCTCATGATGGAAAAAGATACGAATCTCATGATGGATTAGAGACGAATCCATGATGGATTAGAGACGAATCCATGATGGATTAGAGACGAATCTCATGATGGAAAAAGATACGAATCTCATGATGGATTAGAGACGAATCCATGATGGATTAGAGACGAATCTCATGATGGAAAAAGAGACGAATCTCATTATGGATTAGAGACGTACAAATCTCTTGATGAATTAGAGCCGAATCTCATTGTGGATTAGAGACGAATCCATGATGGATTAGAGACGAATCTCATGATGGATTAGAGACGAATCCATGATGGATTAGAGACGAATCTCATGATGGATTAGAGACGAATCCATGATGGATTAGAGACGAATCTCACGGTGTATTAGAGAGAATTCAAGAGTAAATTAGGTACAAATCTTAATGGAAATTTAAAGACAATTTTCTAATGCTAATTTCGAATCGAACAGATACCAGAAACAGCAGCTAGATAGATAGTTAAACCACAACAGCACCACACACAGACAAGTGACTATGACATGAAATAGGCATGGCAACCGGCAGGCTACAAAAACTTACCTGGACAATCAATAGATTACAATGAATTTATGATCCAAATGTGTTATTATGATTTTAAACACAAACAAAGTTTAAGCATAAGACTTAAACGCAATGAATGCTAAACTGTTTATAACTATATCCCTATCTCCATCAGCTAAACGCCGTCAAAAAGTACAAACAGTACTCTCGAAAAAACAAAGGCAGTCTTGGCCCGCAGTCTTCAAGGCGTAAGCCGCTTCGGGTCGCGAGGAAACAGTGAAGTCTTGCGGATGTTGTCCAGCCCGAGAAACAGCATGGTGACCCGCTCCAGACCTGCGGCAATTCGTGAGGGGTACAAGTACATGTACGAGTCATGTTGAGTAATAGTCAGCTCAATGACCCTCTCAATTACAGGGAAGGGCAATGGCCCCGCCCTCTCGAATTATAACGAAAAGCAATGACCCCCGCCGCCAAAATTACAGGGCAACCGCAAACTCTACTAAATTACAGGGGGCAGTCAGTGGCTCTCGTGGATGGCGGCATTCGCCCTAATAAAAATCCGCCCTCATCGGTATCCGCCCTCATAAATATCCGCTCCCATCGGTATCCGCCATCATAAATATCCGCCCCCATCGGTATCCGCCCTCATAAATATCCGCCCCCATCGGCATCTGCCCTCATAAATATCCGCCCATCGGTATCCGCCCTCATAAATATCCGCCCATCGGTATCCGCCCTCATAAATATCCGCCCATCGGTATCTATCCGCCCTCATAAATATCCGCCCCATCGGTATCCGCCCTCATAAATATCCGCCCCCATCGGTATCCGCCCTCATAAATATCCGCCCCCATCGGCATCCGCCCTCATAAATATCCGCCCCATCGGTATCCGCCCTCATAAATATCCGCCCCCATCGGCATCTGCCCTCATAAATATCCGCCCATCGGTATCCGCCCTCATAAATATCCGCCCATCGGTATCCGCCCTCATAAATATCCGCCCTCATAAATATCCGCCCTCATAAATATCCGCCCCCATCGGCATTCGCTTTCAAAAATATCCGCCCCCATTGGAATCCGCCCTCATAAATATCCGCCCCCATCGGCATTCGCCCTCATAAATATCCGCCCCCATTGGAATCCGCCCTCATAAATATCCGCCCCCATCGATCCTCCCCTTAGTCTCCGCCCCCAAGCAGCCCTCCTAAAAAACACAAGGAGCCTCACCAATGCCTCCGCCAGCATGGGGCGGGCAGCCGTACTTGAAGCAATCAACATAGGACTGCATCTTGGCCGTATCGATGCCAAAACCCTGGGCCCGTTCAACCAACAAGGCCGGATCGTGAATGCGCTGGGCGCCGCTCAAGATCTCTTCGCCTCGCATAAAAAAATCGTAGCTATTCGAATAGCCGGGTCTGGCCGGGTCGGGCATCGTGTAGAATGGCCGAGCAGCCAACGGGAACTTATCGAGTATATAAAAGTCCGTCTTGTACTTTGCTTTAACCAGACGGCCAAGCAGTTTCTCGTTAGGCGTCGACAGATCGTCAAAGTCGCCCTGTTCGGCACCGGCCTCTCTTAGCATCCTGACGGCTTCGGGAAATTCTAGACGAAGAGTTGGCTCGAGAAACTCGAACGGCTCAGCCGGGTACTGCTTGCACACGGTGGCGATTAGATCGGCGCAGCTCGACTGCAGGCCTTTGAATATGGCCACGAATAGTCTGCCGAGAGTGTCCAGCACCTCGTGATAATGACTAAAGAACGCCATCTCCAAGTCTAGGCCAATAAATTCGGTCAAGTGCCGATGCGTGTTCGAATCCTCCGCCCGAAATACGCTGCCGATGGTGAACACTCGGTCGAAATCCCCCGCTATGGCCATCTGCTTGTACAGCTGGGGAGACTGGGCCAAGTAGGCCTTGGACTTGAAGTAGGTCACCTCGAATACATTGGCGCCGCCCTCGGATGCAGCGCTGATGATCTTGGGCGTGTGGATCTCCACGAAGCTCTCGGCTGCGGGGATTGCAGATTTGATGAGGGATTCTGATTGAGGATTCTGATAGGGGATTTTGATTGGGGATTCTAGTTGGGGATTTCTAGTTGGGGATTCTGATTGGGGATTCTCATTTAGGATTCTAATTCGGGATTCGGATTTGGGATTTCTAGTTGGGGATTCTGATTGGGGATTTTGGTTGGGGATTCTGATTGAAGAATTCTGGTTGGGGATTCTGGTTGGGGATTTTGATAGGGGAATTCGAGTTGGGGATTGGATGAATTTAGGTTATGGATACTACGAGCTACTTTATTACATGCACCTATTATACTACTTCTGGCTAGAGGGTAGTTAATCAGTAGGCCAGCAAGAACTCACCAGCCAGAGTGTCTCTAAACAGTCGGCAAACCTCAGCCTCTAACCGGAATACGGCTTGGTTGGTTGGAGTACGCAGATCGATGACCCGATTATCGAGTTTAATCTCCTGACCGGCTGTGGCTAGAGAGGCCTGCTGTTGATCTGGGCGCATGGCGTCTTCAACTTGCAGTGGCAGGCGGGGCTCCGCTGCAGATACGCACCAGATCTCAGTGGTATGCAGCTCCACCTGATTTGGATTCGGAGATTTACTGTCATGTATATCTAATCTGCCTAGTCTATCTGACCCTCTAGTCTATCTGCCAGATCTAAATCTAAGTCTATCTGCCAGATCTAAATCTAAGTCTATCTGCCAGATATAAATCAAATTCTATCTACCAGATTCTAAATCAAAGTCTATCTGCCAGATCTAAATCTAAGTCTATCTGCCAGATTCTAAATCAAAGTCTATCTGCCAGATTTAAATCTACCCGGATCTACTCTATCTGCCAGATTTAAATCTACCCGGATCTACTCTATCTGCCAGATTTAAATCTACTTAGATCCAGTCTATCTGTCAGATATAAATCTATTCATCGCTAATCTGCAACAGAGCGAGCTGATGCCAATAATTTCTCACCTCTTGTTGCGAGCACGCGGCCACAGGTGAATCCACTTTACGCAGCACACCAGCTACATCAACAATGGACTCTTTACTAACTGACGCGGCAAACTTCATCATTTGGCGGGACACAGCAGAGCCAACAGACAGCACGCACTGCACCGAGTAGTGCTGATGCCGAATAACAAAGAAACCAGTTTTGCCTTTGAACCGAGACGTGTGCAAACGGCCTCGAATCCACACGGATTTACCATCCAAGCTGGACTCCAACAGTTTGATAGGCGAGTAGGATTTGCTCAGAAAGTTCTCCGATCGGTTTAACGGCAAATTGCCGTACAAACCCTGCGACACGTCGGCCTCGGATGATTCGGGCGCGTCAGCGGCGGCATCGCCAGCGGAATTCTCCGTGGATGGGGCGCCTGCGGCGGCTGCTTTATGGGCGGCTTTTTTCTCTTTTTTGGCCGCCTTTTTCGCCGCTTTCTCTGCCGCTTTCTTAGCGGCCTTGTCGCTTTTATTCAATTGGAAAGGTGGGGGGATTTCCTGTAGGAAGCCAGCCAAGTCGGCAAACGGGAGCTGCTGGGATGCTGAGACTCAATAGGGAGTTGTTGAGATGCATACTCATATCTTGACTCACCTATCAATATCTCTAATCTACCCATATCTAGCCTATCAATATCTCTAATCTACCCATATCTAGCCTATCAATATCTCTAATCTACCCATATCTAGCCTATCAATATCTCTAATCTACCCATATCTAGCCTATCAATATCTCTAATCTACCCATATCTAGCCTATCAATATCTCTAATCTACTCATATCTAGTCTCTCCCATCGATATTTAATCTACCCATATTTAGTCTCTCCAATCGATATCTCTAACCTACCCATATCTAGTCTCTCCAATCGATATCTCTAATCTACTTATATCTAGTTTATCACATCGATATCTCTAATCTACTTATATCTAGTCTCTTCTATCGATATCCCTATTCTACCCATATCTAGTCTCTTCTATCGATATCCCTATTCTTCCCATATCTAGTCTCTTCTATCGATATCTCTAATCTACTTATATCTAGTCTCTTCTATCGATATCTTTAATCTACCCATATCTAGTCTCTTCTATCGATATCTCTAATCTACCCATATCTAGTCTCTCCAATCGATATCTCTAATCTACTTATATCTAGTTTATCACATCGATATCTCTAATCTACTTATATCTAGTCTCTTCTATCGATATCCCTATTCTACCCATATCTAGTCTCTTCTATCGATATCCCTATTCTTCCCATATCTAGTCTCTTCTATCGATATCTCTAATCTACTTATATCTAGTCTCTTCTATCGATATCTTTAATCTACCCATATCTAGTCTCTTCTATCGATATCTCTAATCTACCCATATCTAGTCTATCACATTGATATCTCTAATCTACCCATATCTAGTCTCCCCAACTAACTGCTTACCTATTGTCAGCGGCAGGTACTTCCACAGCCACGGGTTCCGACATTAGTTTCTGTTTATGTTGGCAATTCGGCTCAAGTTAAAACTAACTGCACTTCAGTAGACTTGAAAGTTTGCAGCGCAGCAGAAATATAAAAATGAAAAGATAAAAAAGTTCAAATGATTTAACAAAAATTAAAGATTTTCTTTTACTTTTTGTTTAAAATGAAAACTGCTGATTAAACTCGCGGAGGGGGGTATTGCAGACAAATAAAAGTAAAGATTTGCTTGCTTTTAATTTTGACGAATTTTTTTCTTCTCGATAGCTGGTTCTCATGTCTCACTCATTCACAGTCCCTGGTTCTCATGTCTCACTCATTTACTGTCCCTAGTTCTCATGTCTCACTCATTTACTGTCCCTAGTTCTCATGTCTCACTCATTCACTGTCCCTAGTTCTCATGTCTCACTCATTCACTGTCCCTAGTTCTCATGTCTCACTCATTCACAGTCCCTGGTTCTCATGTCTCACTCATTTACTGTCCCTAGTTCTCATGTCTCACTCATTTACTGTCCCTAGTTCTCATGTCTCACTTATTCACAGTCCCTGGTTCTCATGTCTCACTCATTTACTGTCCCTAGTTCTCATGTCTCACTCATTCACTGTCCCTAGTTCTCATGTCTCACTCTTTTACTGTCTCTAGTTCTCAGGTATCACTCATTCACAGTCCCTAGGTCTTATGTCTCGCTCATTCACTGTTCCTAGTTCTCATGTCTCACTCATTCACTGTCCGTAGTTTTTATGCATCACTCATCCAATGTTCCTAGTTCTCATGTCTCACTCATTCACTGTCCCTAGTTCTCATGTCTCACTCATTCACTGTCCCTAGTTCTCATGTCTCACTTATTCACAGTCCCTGGTTCTCATGTCTCACTCTTTTACTGTCTCTAGTTCTCAGGTATCACTCATTCACAGTCCCTAGGTCTTATGTCTCGCTCATTCACTGTTCCTAGTTCTCATGTCTCACTCATTCACTGTCCGTAGTTTTTATGCATCACTCATTCACTGTCCCTAGTTCTCATGTCTCACTCTTTTACTGTCTCTAGTTTTCAGGTATCACTCATTCACAGTCCCTAGGTCTTATGTCTCGCTCATTCACTGTTCCTAGTTCTCATGTCTCACTCATTCACTGTCCGTAGTTTTTATGCATCACTCATTCACTGTCCCTAGTTCTCATGTCTCACTCTTTTACTGTCTCTAGTTTTCAGGTATCACTCATTCACAGTCCCTAGGTCTTATGTCTCGCTCATTCACTGTTCCTAGTTCTCATGTCTCACTCATTCACTGTCCGTAGTTTTTATGCATCACTCATTCACTGTCCCTAGTTCTCATGTCTTACTCTTTTACTGTCTCTAGTTTTCAGGTATCACTCATTCACAGTCCCTAGGTCTTATGTCTCGCTCATTCACTGTTCCTAGTTCTCATGTCTCACTCATTCACTGTCCGTAGTTTTTATGCATCACTCATCCAATGTCCCTAGTTCTCATGTCTCACTCATTCACTGTCCCTAGTTCTCATGTCTCACTCATTCACTGTCTCTAGTTCTTAGGTATCACTCATTCACAGTCCCTAGGTCTTATGTCTCGCACATTCACTGTCCCTAGTTCTCATGTCACTTGCATTCACTGTCTCTTATTTACTCTTTCTGATGTGCTCAGCATCAAACGAGATTCTATGGTATACAAAATTGAGGAAAAACCACACCCCACGGTTTCTACTTATCCAGCAAGTAGTATATAAAAATAAAGAATTAGCTAAGGCTTCTTAACACCGCGCAAAAAAATTGAAATTACAAATGAACAATTAGGTAAGAAATATGAAAATAAATAAACAAACAGAATAGAAGTAGTAACCTCCTCTAACTATTAATACGAAGACTAACTTTTTTAAAGAAGTAACGCAAACTCAAAATAACTATTAATTTTTTACTCTGAGTATCTGCGTAAGCTTTTTATATATTTATATACACGGTGTATTACTGTACGTAAATTATGTTATAGAAATATAAATACCGCCAAAAATTAAGAATCAGTCAAAACTTGATTCAAGCAGTTTTACTCGTAACAAAGGTTATTATTTTTTTTGCCAAACCCTATGGAGTCAAAAAAAATATGCAAATTATATTACAATCAATTTTTTGAAATTCGCTACATCAGCTGTTTAATTTAATTTAATCCAATTTATGGATAGGCACTATGATGGGAGATTCGCCTATGCACTTTAGCGAGTGAGTTTATATGTACTTATAGACATTCTTTTGTACTTTAAGGGTTTTTTGTGTACTTTTATGAGTGGTATGATTATTTTACCTTTATAGGGGCTACTATGATGTACTTTTATGGGTGATTTTCTATGTACTTTAGTGAGATTTTTTGATGCACTTTAAGGAGCGATTGTCCTTTTTATTATTATCATGGAAGCTTTCCTAACATGTATAATTCTTAGAAAGGCTTCAAATAAAGTACGACTACTTTAAAGACAATTCACAATGTTTTTAGCAGAAACCTGACGAAAAAAAGTAAAAAATTAACAGTCACCAGAAGACTGAGACGAAGTCTGCAATATTGCTTTCAACTTGGCATTCTCAATTTCAAGCAGTTCCACTTGCCGCTGCATATCTTGCACTTTAGTTAACAGCTGACTTGATTCTTCAGCTAAATGTACGTTCTGTATCTGCAATTTGCCGAAATAATCCACCGCCTTGTTTAATACGGCACTTTTTGGCAGGCAGAGCCAAGGCGCTTGCTGCTGATCAAGCTGTTGTTGCTGATACTGCTGCTGTAACTGAAGCTCCTGGTCTTGCTCTGAGTCCATTGTTAGAGCCTGCTGGCTGTCCATAGAAGCCGAGGTTGCAGCGGCTGCTGCTGCTGCGTGGCCGCTCCATTCCTGAGCTGGCATCATCTCGGCCAGCTGGTTGATCAGCGTGTTGATCTTGTCACGGCGCCGCCGCTCCACCTGTGACACAGCGGCGATTTAAAGGCCATTCTTAGAAAGGCGAATCTTACACGGACGGTTCTTAGAAAGGTTAATCCTACAGGGATGATTCTCAGAAAGGTGAATCCCACAGCGATGATTCTTAGGAAGGTGAATCCTACAGAGGCAATTCTTGGAAAGGCATATCTTTCAGGGGTGATTCTTAGAAAGGCTAATGAAATAGGAGCGATTTTCAGAAAGGTGAATCTTACAGGGGGATTCTTAGAAAGACGAATTCTACAGGGGCGATTCGTAGAAAGACGAATTCTACAGGATGATCATTTTAATTTGAGATTAGAAGACAATTATTACAGGGCAATAAAAAATGCAATTCTTACAATACTTAAGTTTCAGGCTACATCAGTTACAGGGATTAAAGGGCCAAATGTTGATCAAAAAGGTTTCATTTAATTTGTACCTCATTATGACTTGATTTTCTACGCTTCTCCCGATCGCAGCAAGCCGACAGCTGTCCATTAGCTGCACTGCCGTTGACATTTCCAACAACAGAAGCAATGACTGGTCCGCCGCCGCCACCGCTGCTGCTGCTATTGCTATTGCTGTTGCTGCCAACAAGTCGATCTGAATCTAACAGAAAGTTCTGCTGTTGTTGAGACGGCCTGCTACTGCCGCCACTATAAGGTCGAGGTCGCTTAACAGCATGCTGATGATGATTGGCATCTATGGAATTCAGAGCGGCATTAGATTGCAATTGATAAGCGGCAATGTCTGAAGTAGTGGCTACAGACACAGTGGCAGCGGCAGAGCCAGCAGTGGTGGTAACGGAGCTGCTGGGCGTTACCATTATATAGATGTCACCGTTTGTACCTTGCACCAACTGGCCAGTTGTTATGCTGGCAAGGCTGCCTGCTGGGCCAATAGGCTGCGGCTGCTGCTGTTGCTGGCCAGCTGATGACGAAGCTTCCAATGCGGCTCTCCAGCTTCCATTGGTGCCAATTCCGGGCCGCATAGCGATGCAGTACTCAGAAATTTGAAGGATATTTCAGAAGGTTGACATTTTACCGAAATATAGAAAATGTAAAACGGCTGAACCTCATTCTGAAGCATCTAAAAAACTGAAACTAAAAAACTAAGTTTCTAGGATGGGCCTAATGGGAAAGTGAGATGAGAGCTTATAGAATATGGGAAAGTGAGATTGGAGCTTACAGAATATGGCAAAGTGAGATTGGAGCTTACAGAATAAGGCAAAGTGAGATTGGAGCTTACAGAATATGGCAAAGTGAGATTGGAGCTTACAGAATAAGGCAAAGTGAGATTGGAGCTTACAGAATATGGCAAAGTGAGATTGGAGCTTACAGAATAAGGCAAAGTGAGATTGGAGCTTACAGAATATGGCAAAGTGAGATTGGAGCTTACAGAATATGGCAAAGTGAGATGGGATGGGAGCTTACAGAATATGGGAATGAGAGATTGGAGCTTACAGAATATGGGAAAGTGAGATTGGAGCTTACAGAATATGGCAAAGTGAGATTGGAGCTTACAGAATATGGCAAAGTGAGATTGGAGCTTACAGAATATGGCAAAGTGAGATTGGAGCTTACAGAATATGGGAGTCTGAAAAAGTGATTATGGGTGTGGTAAAGGAGTGTGGGAAAGTGATTATGGGTGTGGTAAAGGAGTGTGGGAAAGTGATTATGGGTGTGGTAAAGGAGCGTGGGAAAGTGATTATGGGTGTGGTAAAGGAGCGTGGGAAAGTGATTATGGGTGTGGTAAAGGAGTGTGGGAAAGTGATTATGGGTGTGGTAAAGGAGCGTGGGAAAGTGATTATGGGTGTGGTAAAGGAGTGTGGGAAAGTGATTATGGGTGTGGTAAAGGAGTGTGGGAAAGTGATTATGGGTGTGGTAAAGGAGCGTGGGAAAGTTATTATAGGAAAAGCGATTAGACTGCTATTTAAAAATGCTTTGTTCTGTTACAACCAGCAAGGAAGAAAAGATGAGTCATACTATTTTAATAATAAAGACGCATATCATGTTCTTAATTATGCGACAAGCCCAAATTATTTCATTTAGATTAAGTTGTTTTTGTTTATTTGTTTTGTTAATTCTGAATAAAATTGTGTTACAGGCAGACAGACAGCAAACTTTCCAACAGAAAGAGCTAGTGTTATTTGTTTCAAAGGCGCTATGATCATAGCGGATTAAATAATGTTATTTAGTTGCTATGTTGCTATTCAGGTAGTGTCCTTACCTGTCCTTAACACTGCAGGTCTACAACTGCACTATAGGAGGAGTTGATAATTAACGAAGAAAAAAAATAAAAAAACGTAGGAACAGAGACTTGAAATACAATATAAAAAAGCACAAAGATTAACAGACAAGCATTAACATATAGCTTTTGAGGTGCGAGCAACTTATTTGTCTTATATATTGACTAATATAATTGTATATTGGAACAACAGTTGACACCCAAGTGAGGGAGGGACTGAGACAGCTAAAAGTTGGTTTGGGAAAAAGAACATAAATTGTTTCTTATTATTATTATTATGATTATTAAACTCGCCGAGCTCAGGACGAGGCACACTGCACTCGCTGACCGCCGCCAGCTCCGTCTTCATCGTCGGAGTCTGCGCCGCCGGCTGCGGCCCGCATGAAGCCGCCGCGACCGCCTGCGGGTGAGTTTAGGTTAATAGTTAATTATTAACGACTTAAAATAGGAAATAATATGATTATTAGGAATTATAAATAGTTAAAAAACAATTTTCAAAATTAGATTGCGACACGCCGTGCATAAAAAATCTTACTTTGGAAAACATCTCTGCATAAATTTGGATAGTATGGTTGGCTGTGCTTTTTGGGTGGTGGTCTAATGTACATTAAGAGATGGGGTTTTGGGAGTGAAGGTGGTCTAATGTACATTGAGGGACGGGGTTTTGGGGGTGAAGGTGGTCTAATGTACATTGAGGGACGGGGTTTTGGGAGTGAAGGCGGTCGAATGTACATTGAGGGACGGGGTTTTAGGAGTGAAGGTGGTCTAATGTACATTGAGGGACGGGGTTTTGGGAGTGAAGGTGGTCTAATGTACATTGAGGGACGGGGTTTTGGGAGTGAAGGTGGTCTAATGTACATTGAGGGACGGGGTTTTAGAGTGAAGGCGGTGGAGTGTACATTGAGGGACGGGGTTTTGGGAGTGAAGGCGGTCGAATGTACATTGAGGGACGGGGTTTTAGGAGTGAAGGTGGTCTAATGTACATTGAGGGACGGGGTTTTAGGAGTGAAGGTGGTCTAATGTACATTGAGGGACGTGGTTTTGGGAGTGAAGGCGGTCGAGTGTACATTGAGGGACGAGACTTAGCGGGAAGAGATTGAATTGTAATTAGTTGAAGAACGACCGCTGCCAAATTTCTTTAGATAAAGAGGCAAAGAAGACACTGCTTTATTAATAATCAACTACTAACTAATGCTGTTCAGTAGTGCAGCGCAGAAATATATTGTCTAAAAATAATAAATCTAATAGTCAGACAGTTGATAAGAGCAAGCTGATTAATAAGCGGCATTAATGCGTATGGTTAGGTAAGAAACTACATAAGGTATAATATAAAATCAGACAGATTTAGTTACCAAACTGGCTCCTCATTCTCTCTAAAATGTTTGAGGAGCACGGGGTATTGTGAAGAAAGAGATTTAAATTTAATATCAAAGGCGAGGGTCGAGTACAAAATACAAAGTGCATTATGTATTATATAAACTAAAACACTAAAGCAAGTGATATAAAATTTGCACAGTTGTCTATACTCTTAGTAAATTTG
The DNA here is from genome assembly GCA_002269645.1 of Macrostomum lignano. NCBI lineage: Eukaryota > Metazoa > Platyhelminthes > Macrostomidae > Macrostomum > Macrostomum lignano. Next base: position 564,695 of record NIVC01000040.1, read on the forward strand.
TTTGCTTGGTTAGTAACAAATTATTAATTGGCTAATGTTTGCGGAGAAATTAATCGAATTTACTACCGATATGTTTTGTAAGACACTTTTACTGAACTCTCATTGGATTTAACAGCTTGTAAAGCAATAATAAACGAACATTACAAATAATTTTATAGCCTAAACATGCCATGTACATCTGCGTTGAGACCTAATCGAAATTCGATCTAATATACCGATATGTTGTGTAATAAACATTTTCCATTAGAAAACTTACCGTCTCTCTGCTGCCTGGCATCCATTTCAGGGTCGAATTCGGTCATGACAGTCTCCTCAGCATCGTCGGGAACGATGACTTCCTGTCCTGGCGGAAGCAGTTTGCGCAGCTGCTTCAACTCTTTCTCGCTAAGGAAACCAGTTGGCGGGAACTCCACAGTGAAATGTATTATAAGGCGGCCCTTCTCGAACGGATTCTTATAAGTTGGCATGCCCTCGTGTTCGACAGTTTTATAGGAGCCGTGGCGAATCACTTCGCCAGGTCGCGACTCAATTAGCAGGCTGCGCTGATCCAGGGTGCCAATGACGCGTTTGAATCCGGTCAGCGACTCGTTCAGATTGATGGTGAGCTTCAAGATGAGGTCGCGACTCCGACGAATGAAGGTCTCGTGCTCGCGCTCCTCTAGCACGATGACGATATCCCCGGGCTCGAGTTCGGGATCTTGATCGCCTTCGCCGGTGAAACGAATCTGCTGGCCATCCTTCATGCCTTTGTCGATGTTTACTTCGAGTATCTTCTTCTCGCGATTTACCTGCATTTTTTGGATGTCAAGGGGATTTTTAATCTCAGATTGTACGCCTAGCAGTAGTATATTGCAACACAAACATTACTAACCTTTCGTCCTTCGCACTTTTTGCAACGATCCTTGGCGTTGATCACTTCGCCTTGGCCCTGGCAGTTGCGGCAAACAGTCTGGATCTGCTGCACCATGCCAGGAGCCAGCTGGCGAAGGTGCACCTCCATGCCAGAGCCGCGACAGTTCGAGCAGGCCTGAACAGCGCCGGCTTTGCCGCCCCGACCTTCGCATTTGTCGCAGACGACATTCTTTTGCACGGCTAATTTCCTAGTGGCGCCGTTGTACAACTCCTCCAGGGTGACGCCTAGCTGGTGGACAACGTCTTTACCGCGTCGGGGACCGCGCGAACGGCCGCCACCGCCAAAGAACATGTCGAATATGTCCATGGGATTGTGGAAGCTGAAGCCTTCGCCCGGCGTGCCCTCCTTCAGGGCCTGAAGTTGTAGGGGTAGGGAGAGAGCATTGTGGGTGAGTGAAGTCAGCGGGTAAAATGAGCACGCGAAATTATAATTTCATGCGAAATAGCAACTTCGGCGTGCAAATGGGGGAAATCATAAGGCACTTCATATTATAGCATGGGATAAATGGAGATGGGAATGGGATCAGTGATGGCGGGGAGAGGGGAATGGGATCAATGATGATGGGAGAGGGGAATGGGATCAATGATGATGGGGAGAGGGGAATGGGATCAGTGATGGTGGGCAGAGGGGAATGGGATCAATGATGATGGGAGAGGGGAATGGGATCAGTGATGGTGGGCAGAGGGGAATGGGATCAATGATGGTGGGGAGAGGGGAATGGGATCAATGATGGTGGGGAGAAGGGAATGGGATCAATGATGATGGGAGAGGGGAATGGGATCAATGATGATTGGAGAGGGGAATGGGAGATCAGTGATGGTGGGCAGAGGGGAATGGGATCAATGATGATGGGAGAGGGGAATGGGATCAATGATGGTGGGCAGAGGGGAATGGGATCAATGATGATGGGGAGAGGGGAATGGGATAAATGATTATAATGGGAGGAGCAAAAGGGGAGAGAAATGGAGAAAACGGGAAGTGGATTAAGAACATAAAAAAGCAGAAGCTAATAACAGAAAGCAAAGTCTCACCTGCTCGCCACCCTCATCATAGATCTTCTTCTTCTTAGGATCGGAGAGCACCTCAAACGCCATGGCAATCTCCTTGAACTTGTCGCCAGCCTCCGGATTCTTGTCTGGATGATATTTCAATGCCAATTTTCTGTAAGCCTTCTTGAGCTCCTGCTCAGAGGCGTTCGGGGTCACGCCTAGCAAATCGTAGAACTTTGTTTCCTTAACCATTGCTGCTGCCTTTAACTGTAAGATTAATATATAAATAAATAAATTGTAGTATTCACGGTCTCTTTCTGCAAAGATTTGTTTAAATCACAGAGATGGAAGCTTGCAGAGATGCCTGGACTATAAGTGTAGTTAATAAAGCAAGTAGCTTTTAAGCTGAAAAATAAAGCAATTTTATGGGTAGGATAGAATTGTGATGTACTTTTGCTTCTATTTACAAAGTTTGTCATAAAATAAAGCGCAAATTAAATTTTTTCAGTTTGACTAAATTATGTTTGTTTGGTATTTAGAAAAAATATCAATAAACGACTACACACTTAAAGATTACTCAAATTCAGCAATTGATAGAATTATTATGAAATGCTAAGAATGTGTATACTTCTAATGAAATAAAATATTTATTATTGCTTGATGGTAATAAGGCCTATTATTAGCCAAAGTGCCATTGAATCCAAATTGTAATCAAAAGGTAAAAATAGATTTATTGACAGATAACTATATAGTAGAGGTCTGTAGATGCTTATTCGCTATTTTGGGTCTTGCTTGCCCTCACTAGGCCCTACAGATAAGTAGTTCTTTAAAGATCTACCAGGTCAGCACTAAATGGTTAGCAGTTCTATTCTTAAAGAAAGTGCATTTTAAACAAAGGCTTTAGGTTTAGAACTCTATAGACCTCTACTTTATGTTTAATTAAAGCTTTAGTGCCTTTACAAGTGCAGAATGACCAAAAAATTACCCAAAAAAGTTTACCTGATTAAAAAAGTCTCTATGTAAACATTTTGATAGGATTTTATTTTACTAATACAGAACTATATATAATGCAGATAATATACTCAATGATATAATTTTCAAATATATATGAGCCCCTTGTTTTGTTGTTTTTTGCTTGCATATTTATATAAAAATTAATATGCCTACAACACTTGAGATTATGCTTGGCATATACCAAAATGTGCATAGTGCATGTGCAAATATGCATTGGAAAACTTAGGTCTAAAATTTGTTAGCAATTAATAATGAGAACAGTACTAAAACACTAATATTAACTAATGATATACATAGTTGAATATGTTGACTATCAACTAAATTAATACATGCGCAACTGCCTTGATTTACATCATAGGTACTAGAATAACTAGATGGGCCACTTAGCAAATTTGCATATAAACTACTTTCAGTTCAGTAGTAAATGAAACAAAGCATTTTAATATACTCTTAAATTCAAGGCTCATCTAGCCAAAACCTTCCAACTGCTACTTTTATACTACTCCCCACCCCAATTTTTATTGCTTTTCTTAGAATTCTAGCCTAAAGCTGCCATGTACATTTCAGTTGCTGGCTAATATACATTAGTGCTAAACCAATTAATAAGTTATTTAAACCTGCAAGCTTGGGCTTCTAAACTTATTAAAGTCATTTCAGTTGCCTTTTTATATTAGGAGAGACAACTTATAGAAGTTGGTCATAGTTTATCCTATTATAATTGATAAAATCAGATAAATAGCACATGATTAAACTACTTATTAGCTGATAAGGCAACTAACTCAGTCATAGTTATTCCTATTTACCTGTTTGCCCTCTAGATTAATGATGGTTTATACACAAAGTGTATGATGCTTGGTGCACATCTATAGACTTTGAGAATTTATTCCAATCCACCTTTACTAAATTCTAAGATTTGTCTATCTAGATGTAATGGTCTACAGATTGCAATCCACCTTTACTAAATGTCTAAGATTTGTCTGTCCAGATGTAATGGTCTACATCTATCCACCTTTGATAAATGTCTAAGATTTGTCTCTCCAGATGTAATGGTCTACATCCATCCACCTTTATTAAATGTCTAAGATTTGTCTGTCCAGATATAATGGTCTATATCCACCTTTACTAAATGTCTAAGATTTGTCTGTCTAGATGTAATGGTCTACAGATTGCAATTCTTGACCAATTTTTGCCGTTTCTTTGCCAAAAAAAAGATGTCAAATGTGCATGGGATGGTATATATATTTTTATTAAGCTCAAGCTCATTGCTAAAGGGATTAAACATTCAAAAAACTGTTTTAAATAGGCTTTTTAATTCAAATTATATTAGCCTGTGCGCAGTGAAAAACTTCACAGCCAATTTTAATGATTGCACCAGTGCCAACTGATAGGAAAACTCTATTTAACTTGAATTGAAACTCTAATTGACATTGTGCCATAACTTTTCTCTCTCCACTATGTAAGTTTCAATATTGGCTGCAATGTGCAAAGGAGAGAAAAAAAATGCTCAGTGGCTGCGTATGTATATTCTGATCTTGGCTGACTGGCTGACTGCATAGACAATTGCTATTTATGGATTTCACTTAACTGTGCATTGGCTCTGCCTGCGCACTGAGCAGCCTTTCACTGCTATGTATTTGACTGTAGTGCCAAAGCTTATATGGCTGATTTTCTTGCCTTTCTATCAATAGGTGGAGTAGCCGCATGTAGGCACTAGGTTTAGGCTAGGCGTAAGGTCCTAGGTTTGACTTTGAAACAACCTTGCTGCAAACAATTAAATTTTAATTAATTAATTTTTATTTGTAACTTATATATCAGCGAATTGGGACATCTTTTGATTAATAGCAATTGAAGCATTTTTTATTAAATAGCAATTAATTATTTTTGCTAATCGGAACAAGCCTAGCAAATTTGATTTGTAAAACTACTTTGAGTGTTGCTAATCTCATCAATGGGTGTTTCCTAGCTCCATTTAAAGTATGAAATTGCTAAACTACAGACAATGCTGCTAAACTGCTAAAGGCATTGCTAAATTGCTAAAAAAGCCATCAATATACCAGCAAATAAAACACTAGGCCTACTAACTATGCATTAAATAATGCATTATTTGTTTTTAATTTGGCACTTCACAATATTCTTACACTTTCTATAGGGGGGCCTATTGAACTATTCTCAAATGCCAGGCCCATTCTTCAAAGTTTGAGAATTTCTTGAAATGACTGAAAAAGGCTAAGTCTCAAAATTTTGGAATTGAGATTGAGATCTCAGTCAGACTTCACTATGCTTGCAGTTTTAAAATTCATTGAAACTGTTCAGGCAGGGTCAGGGATTTGTCATCACAACATCAGAGATAAAATTAGCCTAGCACTAGGAGTTTTGTTAAAAATTGTTAAGCCCCCCCACACACTACACATTAAATAAAGTACACTGCACATGGTGTGCATTATTATTTTAATGGGTAATTTTTTGTCCATCTGCACTTGACTTGTGTAGAAGCGTCGGGATGCTGAATAACTTTTTAGTGTGTTCAACAACGCACTTCAGTTCAAGTCTAAAAAATAGCAAATAGGCCTATGCTTTGTAATTGTATCATGGCTATTTTACTATTTACAATAAAGATTGAGGTAGGATTTGAGTCAAGAAAACTTCCGATAAAAATAAGCAAATACAATAAAAAACAATTGACACTTACCTTACTGGACAGAGACGTTGAAAGACGTGTTTAGCCCAAGCCCACAAGAGTAATTAGGAAAGTGAAAAAGTAAATAAATGAGGCCGTTTGTCCTTCTAGAAATTTCTTTCTTTCCGGTTTTTTTTAGTTAAACAAAGTTTTAATAAGTTTTTACTGTTGGTTTGCATTTTTTTAGTTCAAAGTAAAAAATTTTTATATAGTATATTTTTTTAATGATTTAACGGTTTGTAAATCGTTAGCTAAAGTTTGTATGATAAAAACGAAAAGCTCTATTAATATCAATAGAACTATAAAGGCAAGAAATATCAAACGATGAACATTGGGTCTGCCTCCTATGAGAAGAAATAATTTTTTCACTGAACAATGAGAGGCTCTCCAGTCTCCTTTCTCCATAAAATTTATTGGTAAGTCGCCCTCCTATAATTTTTTCTAGAAACGAAACATGTACCGTAGTTTCCCGTCTTTACTACTAGAGTAGTCCTTCGAAGATTTACCTTCAAATCTACAGGCATGTGCATATGCAGCGTCTTTAAAAGTATACTCTTATGTAACTCTTTGCGGCCGAGAAAGTACATATAACAAATAAACACCTACATGTACAACTTGAATTGTACATGGACATGATAGTCAAGTCAAGGACAACGTGCACGTGTACTATACTAGCTATGGATCGAGTAAACTACAGCGTATACTACTGTACTGTAGAGTGTTCTACCTCCCTCAGAAAGTGATAAAATTGTTAACGTACTACTTACAGTAGTAAGACAAGTATATAAGAATAAGCGTTGAACCTGACTGATTAAAATATATTTTTGATGAGGACGCGCTTTTTCCCAAATCCCGCGCTAGCACATGGGCTCAAAACTTACTTACCTACTAACAGCAGGCTATGGGCATTTTTATTCTTTTTCTGCGAAATGTCATAGAATCTATACTAGATATAACGTTTGGTCATACTAGTAGTCATAATAACATAGGCGCACTCGTAAATCATCGCTTTCAAAGTTGGTCTGACAGCCACCTGCGCCTCACTCAGTGTTGAGGCTGGCGCCAGAGATGGTCTGAGGGGATGCGAATAGTAGCTTTTTTCTCATCATTTTTGACAGGCCATCAGATTTATGAGGTCAGAGCCATTGTTCGGATTCACTCATGCGTGTGACAGCTTTGACAGCTATGCGTTTTACCCCTAAAAGTACTTTGTGATTAGCGATTAGCGATTTCTCTTCATTATCTTCACCTTCTATTTAATAAGAGCTTTCTAATGTATATTTTTTCATTAATTTCTGTCAATCCTACGCGAAAAGCCATAAATCATTTTGTTGCGATTTTGATTGATTTATGGCCGCACCTGTCATCTTTTTACGACCCTGTGGGAACTGATAGGATCTCCCGGTCACGTGATTCTGGGTAGCAACAAGCTTAGCCAATCAGAAAATTCGGCGCTCATTTTAACAAAACGGCTCAGCCAATCAGAATCGACGTGTTCCATTATAACAAACTGCGGTCCAGTTGGCGGCTATTTAAACCGGTGTTTTTGGCCCGCTCGGACCTCAACCTCATGGGACCTTAGCCTATAGCTTGAGACATCCCGGAGCGCGACCGTCGTTTCTTGATCCCCGGATTGCGACTTCCCCCCATCATCATCAAGGATGAATCCCCCGGTCATCAGCAGCGAACATCAAAGTTAAGAGCATCACCTGCTAGCTATCTGCGAAGACTGTGACAGCATCATCACGAGTCTACAGATGCGAAGCATCAAGCCGATTCGGTCACTGTGGATTTCCTGGTCTCCGGCTGTTGAGTTTCTGATTGGTTGGGTGAGAGGCTATCTAGACTTTCTTGATTGGGTGATCCCTTATCTGTCCCCTGTTTCAGTAGCTGAATTAGGCGCACACTTTTGCTCATTTTGTTCAGTAGTGCTGTTGCTGTGGCAGAAATCATTCAATAATACTGCTAGTAGTCTAAAACTCCAATTCAATCTGAAGTGTGAAGTGATCTAAGGAGAAGGTTAAATCTAACAGTTATTTTTATCGGTTTTATTTCTTTGTTCGCCGATGGCTCAGATGAGTAGCTAAGCTAGTAGTCGCCGGTCACAGTGGACCAATGGCAAGGCAGTTCTCAGTCGACCAATCTATCAAATCAGTGAGCAAAACTGCCAGAAGTGCAGAATCGGCGCCAGAGGTGTACTTTGTGCACTCTAGGATAGCCAAGCGGCTCGGGTAATGAATCATGCGAGGTCTCTGAAGTTCAAGTTAGCCTATCATCAGCGCTAGGAGAGGCTAGTTGGCGCGTTGAAGGCCAAAAGTACATATCTTCGTATTTAGCAATGTAATAGTACGCTCGTACATGTAGCTACCCCATAGACTCGCCACTGCAAGAATCCCCTGCACAAGTCCCCTCTGTACCTGCATGGCCAATGCGATCTAGTCCCAGCAGTGTCCCTTATCATCGGCTATGACTTCGAGATTGACAGCAAAAAGACACTAGTTGGCAGGTAAGTGCAAAGCCCCTTCTAGTCGGAAGCCCGATTTCGAGAGTCCCGGTGTGGTGAGCCAGGGCGCACGGTCTGGTGGCAGCAAGTTAGTTGATCTGCGGATTAGCTAATTTCTATTTTCAAAATTCTCCCTGCTTGTCTCTCGCTGTCCCTCTCTTAGCTATAGGACCTAGGCTGCTCGCCACACGATCAAGCTACCATGGGGCTGACCATCTGACAGGAGGGGGGGGCCAGGTCTCTAATTGATTTATTTCTGAGCCTGAGGCCCGAAGGCTTCCCCACAAGGGGGCCGAAAGGTCGAAACCCATCATTTTTTTATCATGCAACCAATCAAAAGAGAGAAAAGTCGGGCATATTATTTTTTGCAACCCACCAATCATGCGTGACCTACAAATTGTCAACTTAAACCCCATCTGCGATTCATCATTGGTCACGTGCGACCTACATTTGTCAGTTCAAACCCCACCTACGATTCATCATTCGGCTTGTACCCGGATGAACCAATCAGAGGTATCTAAAAATAGCTCAGCTACGGTAACCAATCATGCGCGCTTACACTAGACTAGTTGCTTAACTTTATACCCTGTCATGCTTGACAGCAACCAAAGCGTGACCCTTTGACATTTACGAAAAAGGTGATGGACGACCTCACGAGGGGTCTGCTTCTCTATAAATACAAGTGCTCCGAAGCGGACCCGGAGCCAACTCCCGACGAGAAGAGAATTGCTCCGAAGAGGAAGCCTTAGGAGGACTTCCTGATCACCAAGTCAATCGAGACTCGGTCGAGTTGTTGCGGTAAGCCTTTCTCATTTGCGCCAGTTGTTGTTGAGTCGACTCACTATTGTTATAGTGTTAGAGTCTGTTGAGACTCTTGAGTCATATTTAGACTCCATTGGTTGTAGTCTCTAGAAGGACTACCCTGATAGATCTTAGAGGACTATCAGTGATTACCGGAGCTTTACCTAGAGTGCGTTAAGGCACTGCTAGAAGGAGAAGACTTATATTGAACAGCAGTTTGGCGCAGGGTTCCCATAGTTAATTCGAAGCTTCTGATTGGTCCGAACGACAGATACCGACCGGAAACGACTTCGTTGGAAGTAAAGAGGAGCCTGGACCAGGACAACTAAATCTAGACATCTAGACTGATTGAGACCGAGAACTACGCAAAGGAAGAGCTGTCCAATTCAGGACTCAAGGTAATATAGATAACCTTCATTTGATTACTGGGTTGCCTAGCAGTAGCTAGAAGTGATTGTTCCTTGATTACTAAGGTCTTGGTAGTAAGGAACACATCACTACTAACTGAGAGCGCGATATCACAATATCACTTCTAAGTTTTAAAACCCATGCAATACTACAGTGTACATTTATATTACAACGATCAAAGTTTCCTATAGATCAAATTAAAATGAGTTAGCTTTATGCATATTGTATGGCCGTTCATTTAAAAGGCACCGTGCAATTGCATTTTGGTACGATCGGAGAGATCAGCAGAGCAGCTCGACGGTACGCTCGTATATAGAGACATCTGAGAGATCTGATTCTCGGCGGGACCCCTGATGGCTTGATTCATTGCGCGGCCGTCATTATTACATGTATTATACCTTGGAGTTTGTGCACGAAAACTGGCCGGTGGGTTGTCGTCGGGGTGATCTCACCGAAGGCGTTCACAGCAGGGTTCCTACAATGCTATAGCTCGTGCAACTACATGTAAAAAAGTGTAGCATCCATAGAAGGAAAAACACTTTCGCTATTGTACATGTCGTTAAACGAGTTGGTCTCCTCTAGTACTGTACATATGTAATCATATACAGCCTTATTTTAGAGCAATAAATTAAGAATTTGACAAATCAACTACAATTATTGTCAGACTTAAAAAGTATATTACTCGCAAGCTGCAGGGGTAAAGATAGCTTCCAAGTAGCTACATGTACTATTACATTGCTAAATACGAAAATATGTACTTTTAGGTTGAATAAAAACGCTCATGTTTTGCACCCGCTTTTTAGTTGTTAAAAAAACAGGATTAACTTCTAAAAATTGATAAACGAGTATATGCATGTACTACGCTTATAGTCATTCTCTGTGAACCACGAGAATATCATTCATCACTACTGTCCAAATTCAATCCGTAGTAGTATGGCTTGAAGATAATACACGCATAGGTCTGGTGGATTTTCTCTTCGACACCAACGATCTGCTTGGCTTAAACGGCGGATGCTGTGGCGAACGTTCCCATATCGAGTTCGGACTTTCTTCTGTAGGTCTGAATGGTTTACGTGATACGAAAAATGGTCTTTATTCCTGTGTAGACATCTGTAGCTCCTTTTGCTGTCTTTTCACCGTTTCACTAAATTCTTATCTAACACTATAACTCCCATATCCCCTCTCGTAATTGAGATTTCTCATTTCTTTCTACATCTTTACCGCGTCACCTTATATCTCTCCCCTTTCACATCTCTCAGCAGCTGTCTCCTCACATCTCTCCTCTACTCAAATCTCTCCCCTCTACTCACACCTCCCCCTCTACTACTCACATCTCTCCCCTACTCAATATCTCCCCCCTCTACTCACATCTCTCCCCCCTATCTCCCCCTCTACTCACATCTCTCAACTCTCCTCACATCTCGCCTCTCTCCTCACATCTCTCCCCCCTATATCCCCCTCTACTTACATCTCTCCCCTCTACTCACATCTCTCCCCTCTACTCATATCTCTCCCCTCTAATCACATCTCCCCCCTCTACTCACATCTCTCCCCCCTATCTCCCCCTCTACTCACATCTCTCCCCTCTCACATATCTCCCCTCTCCCATATCTCCCCTCTCAAATCTCTCCCTTCTCAAATCTCTCCCCTCTCCCATATCTCCCCTCTCAAATCTCTCCCTTCTCAAATCTCTCCCCTCTCACATCTCTCCCCTCTCACATCTCTCCCCTCTCAAATCTCTCCCTTCTCAAATCTCTCCCCTCTCACATCTCTCCCCTCTCACATCTCTCCCCTCTCACATCTCTCCCCTCTCACATCTCTCCCCTCTCACATATCTCCCCTCTCACATATCTCCCCTCTCACAGATCTCCCTTCTACTCACATCTCTCCCCTCTTACATCGCTCCCCTACCCTACTCACAACACAGCCGTAGCCACTCGATCTTCATCCAATCGATCCCCTTGTCTTAAGCCCTCCGTGCGCTGATTGTGAATCCAATTTGTCCCCTCAGTAATCCGGAGCTGATCGCCAGATGAATTGTGAACCGCCTTATTGCAGACATCTTGCGGGAAGGAAGGCGAAGCATAGACGCCGTTATTTTGAAATTCAGATTGATCAACGAAATCATTTTCAAAGCTCAACAACAAATCGCGAGATTTCAATTTGTATTCTGCAATTGGTTTTTGTAGCAATTTTTTGGCTTCCTTTTGTGCCTCTCCCTTATCTATTTGTCCTCTTTTATCGATTTGTCCCTCTCCATTATCGATTTGTCCCTCTCCATTATCGATTTGTCCCTCTCCATTATCGATTTGTCCCTCTCCATTATCGATTTGTCCCTCTCCATTATCGATTTGGAACTCTTCATTATAAATTTGTCCCTTTTCATTATCGATTTTTCTCTCTAATATTGATTTTTCTCTCTATCGATTTTTTTCGCTAATTACGCTCGTATCGATTTACCCCTCTACATGATCGATCTGTCACTCTCAAGTATCGATTTTTCTCTCAATCATAGATTTTTCTCTGTCCGATCCCACTATCTCTCCACCTCTTTTACTAGCTCGTTGTCTGCTCCAAGCCAGCTCAGTCCAGAACAGGACACCCACCATCCGAGCAGATCTGAATCGAATCCCCTTCGTCGTTCGCCTCGACCTCCATCTCTACAGTTGCAGCCTCTGAACCCGGAGACGACGTAGATGAAGACGGAGGCTGCGGTTGAGTCTGTGGAATCGTTGATTGTATGAAAGTCGACATTTTTCCGTTTGCACCTGTGGGTGGGACACATTTTTTGACATGCTATTTGCTTTCTTGATAATTCATTTTAACTGAACCAATTATTTTTTGACCCTATCTGTAGCTGGCGCCCCCACTGTAGCTGGCGCCCCCACTGTAGCTGGCGCCCCCTCTGTAGCTGGCGCCCCCTCTGTAGCTGGCGTCCCCTCTGTAGCTGGCGCCCCCTCTGTAGCTGGCGCCCCCTCTGTAGCTGGCGCCCCCTCTGCAGCTGGCGCCCCCTCTGTAGCTGGCGCCCCCTCTGTAGCTGGCGCCCCCTCTGTAGCTGGCGCCCCCTCTGTAGCTGGCGCCCCCTCTGCAACTGGCGCCCCCTCTGCAGCTGGCGCCCCCTCTGTAGCTGGCGCCCCCTCTGTAGCTGGCGCCCCCTCTGTAGCTGGCGCCCCCTCTGTAGCTGGCGCCCCCTCTGTAGCTGGCGCTCCCTCTGCAACTGGCGCCCCCCTCAATCATCGGGTGTAAGAACAGACTTACCCTTAATTCTCTTGGACGAGAGTTTCTTTGTCGGTGGCAACGTCGACATCAGAGCGACAACATTTGCTTCGTTGTTTGCCCAAATGGCCATCCGTTTGTAGCTTTCTCGGCCCTTCTCGGTCAGTTTTGGCCACGGCTTCGGCTTGCTTAGCAGCTCGGACACCGTGCCCTGGGACAGGCCCAGCACGCGTCTGGAAATTCATTGATCTTATCTGTACATGTTGTGTACTCGATAGAGACACATCTTCGGACAAGACACCTTTTTCGGACAACAAACATTTTCGGACAAGACACGTTTTCGGACAAGATAAATTTTCGGACAAGATACATTTTCGGACAAGATACATTTTCGGACAAGATACATTTTCGGACAAGTCACATTTTCCGACAACAAACATTTTCGGACAAGACACATCTTCGGACAAGACACATTTTCGGACAAGAAACATTTTCGGACAAGAAACATTTTCGGACAAGATACATTTTCGGACAAGTCAAATTTTCCGACAACAAACATTTTCGGACAAGACACATCTTCGGACAAGACGCATTTTCGGACAAGTCACATCTTTGCTGGAACTTTTCCTATCTGAAATATTGAGTCACTGAGCCCTTCTATATTTTTAAGTTACTTTGGTTCAAAACAATGTATAAAAATATAATTAAAATTAAACAAAAAATATTTTTTACCTGGCAAACAATCTCTGTCCAATCCCGTGCCTGCCTAATAGCTTTCTGACTTTGCTGGCAATGCTTGCCGTGTCTAGGATGTCAGCTGTGGCTAATTGAAACTGACTGACAGATTCGCTGTTGTATTGCATTCGACGCTTCTGGCCTTCCATTTGAGTGCAGTCACTGCGGCATGTGGGGTGTGGGAAATGGGGGGTAAGCATCCAGTGACACGGGTGGGATGTGGGGTGTGGGAAATGGGGGGTAAGCATCCAGTGACTTGGGGGGGTGTGGGGTGTGGGAATTAGGTGGTAAGCATCCAGTGACACGGGTGGGATGTGGGGTGTGGGAAATGGGGGGTAAGCATCCAGTGACGCGGGTGGGATGTGGGGTGTGGGAAATGGGGGGTAAGCATCCAGTGACGAGGGTGGGATGTGGAGTGTGGGAAATGGGGGGTAAGCATCCAGTGACGCGGGTGGGATGTGGGGTGTGGGAAATGGGGGGTAAGCATCCAGTGACTTGGGGGGGTGTGGGGTGTGGGAAATGGGGGGTAAGCATCCAGCAGCCACGTGATCAATAGGGAGCCACTTGGTCAATAGGGAGCCACATGATCAGTAGGGAGCCACGTGATCAATAAGGAGCCACGTGATCAAAAGAAATCACGTGATCCATAAGGAGCCACGTGATCAATAAGTAACCACGTGACCAAAAGAAATCACGTGATCCATAAGGAGCCACGTGATCAAAAGAAATCACGTGATCCATAAGGAGCCACGTGATCAATAAGTAACCACGTGACCAAAAGAAATCACGTGATCCATAAGGAGCCACGTGATCAAAAGAAATCACGTGATCCATAAGGAGCCACGTGATCAATAAGTAACCACGTGACCAAAAGAAATCACGTGATCCATAAGGAGCCACGTGATCAATAGGGATCCATGCGATCAATAAGGAGCCAGGTGATCAATAAAGAGCCACGTGATCAATACGAAGCCACCACGTGATTGATAAAAACCCCCACGTGATCAATAAGAAATCACATGATCAACAAGATATCACGTGATCACTAAGAAGTGGTAAATGATGCCAGCCCACCTTAAAAGTCGCTCCTTCACACTGGCATAGTCGGCGCAGTGAGCCAACTCCAGTTTGAGCTGTCGTATTGTCTCGTCACGCTGGGCGATCTGACTTCTCAGGCGATCCAACTGTTGTTTCAATTTGTGGTGGATTCTTACTATGAGTCAATATATGGCTAGGTGAAGGAGATAGGGGTCACTGAGGACAGTTTTACCTTTAATTGCACGCTCTCTTTCAGCACAAAGACCGCCGTCGTAAGTTGTTCAATCTGAAAGAATTGTGAACTTCCAGTCAAGGTCAATGTTAATATTGATTCTGTGAGTTTATTTTCTAAATGAGTCCGCAATATACACTGCACCTGAGCCTTTTGATCGAAATCTGACAGAATTGAGGACTTTGATTCCTCCAGTGACATTTTTATTGATTCGCGCGAGTTCTGTGTTTAAAGAAAAATATGAATAACTAAGGCTTATTATACTCGTAATTATATATAGATGCATATACAATTACCATTGTATATAGACAGACAGACAGACAGACAGACAGACAGACAGACAGACAGACAGACAATAAGACAGACAGACAGACAGACAGACAGACAGACAGACAGACAGACAGACAGACAGACAGACAGACAGACAGACAGACAGACAGACAGACAGACAGACAGACAGACAGACAGACAGACAGACAGACAGACAGACAGACAGACAGACAGACAGACAGACAGACAGACAGACAGACAGACAGACAGACAATAAGACAGACAGACAGACAGACAGACAGACAATAAGACAGACAGACAGACAGACAGACAGACAGACAGACAGACAATAAGACAGACAGACAGACAGACAGACAGACAGACAGACAGACAGACAGACAGACAGACAGACATGTAGGCTGTGAAAAATAGGATATCTGCTTACCTGCCTCTGCAAGTCTCATGCAGCTTAATTAGAATCCTGATGCTAGCTTTAAAGATACCATCCGAGAACAATTACGTCGTAAAAGATATTCCTATTTTTGCTACCTTCAGCTTGCCAATGAAAGCCACGGCTGAACTTCTGGAAGCTGCCCGGATAGATTTTGGTAAGAAATCAAAGGCGCAGGCAAAACGGCGTGTTAAATAAGACGCGATGGCGATACACAGTCTGCAAACATGAGAGCTCCCCTGGGAGAGGGAGCCAGCCACATCGCGGATCCGGGGCATTTGCTGCAAAAAGGGGAAACAGGAGACGCCATGGCAGGGGGTGGGGAAGACATTGGATTTTTAAAAGCCGCACACAGCAGCGCGCGATCCTTGATAATCTGCTATCGATTTTACCTTTTCACTTGGCCCCGGCAACATGCAGGAATTTATTTCTTCCCTCTCGCCACGATCCCCGGACCTCTCCCTCATTTTTGCAGTGTCTTTCAGCCTCCGTTCGCCTGGCCACAGACTTCTGGCAGCGGCGCCCCCCCTCAGGCCACTCTGGTGCAGCAGTGTCCGCAGTTTAAAAGTCGTCAAGCAGAGGCTTGCATATTTCCATTAGAGCTCGAGGGATCGAGGCCCTCTCTCTTAACATTTGCATTCTGCTTTTCATCTTTAAATCCTGGATACAGGATACGTAGCGGTGGGAATCAGTGGCGTACCAAGCACCACTGTGGTTGCATGTATAACAGGACGTAAATCGCAAATATATTGTATTTTTAGACCAATTTATTGAAAAAATGCACTTTCAGAGTTCATTACATTTGATCTGGGGGCAGTGAATATTATCATTCTTTTAATTTAGCATTCACTGCAAGTTACTCTGTTGTGCTTTATATAGCTGTGCAGTGATCATTTCATATTGTTTTCTTAATTTGTATCTAGATAAATCTTTAGCCTGAATTTGTATATAGAATCAATCAATAATGGCTTCAGAGTAATTGCATGCAACATTTTATTGCAAATATACTTGATTCTTGTATTTTTACAACTTTGTGAAAATTGTGAAATAAAAGTACATGTACTATGATAATGAAACTCTACACAGCTATATAACAGAGTAACTTGCTGTTCATGCTAAATTAAAAGAATGATAAGCTTCACTGCCCCAGTCATTGATTATGTGATGATGTAAAATGATTTTTCCTATCTCCGCAGTGTATTTTTCTAGGAAATCGGCCTTCAAAAAATTACACGATATTTGAGTGTAGCGTCGTGATATATGTGCTAGTGGTCCTTGGCAGGTTTGTGTGAGCAGACTGCCGCTCATATCAAATCCTGATGATTGGCAATTAGAATTAATTAACGGTTCTGCTGGATTAACAATTTTTCCATTAGCGCCCAGTGCAGCCTTGTCAAGCCTCTGGACCTGGAAGCTTCTGGACAGGTGGTACCAGGTGATAATGTACATTATTGTTGATCAAGCCGGGACAGCGGGCATCCTCCTTCAACGGGTGACATAAGAGGCAACCAATCGTAGCTTAGTGCCTAACTTACATTACATATTATTTATGAAGCATCAAATTCATTTAAGAAGGTAACAAAGATAAAATCAAAGATTTGTCGTCTGTATAAAAATTGAAATGAAATATTAATAAAATACGCGTTTGCAACGACTGTGCAATTGAGAGCCCCACACACGCGCGCACAGAGAAAAGTAACAATTTAATTAAATTTTATTTAAGTAACACAACGAGATTTTCAGCCAGCAGTGACAGTACAAGTTTTAAATTTATTATTATGTTATTATTTAACAGTTAATTTATTACTATGGCAGAATTTTGATAGAAAATTGTTAGTATCGCCCTACAACATAAAGTTGTATTAATATACTATAAAATAAAGTTATAAACTTTACTTATTTGCATCTCAGTTGACATAATAATAAGAATTGACTGGCTGACTATGAGACAATATTAATCAATAGCCTGATAAATAGACACACAACAGCGATATTTCAAACGGATATTCGTCGCTATGGTATATAGAAAAAGCAGCGCCTATACTAAATAACTACTAATAGTAGCTACATCAACTACTAAATTAGCAGTTTTTTGCAGTCATTTTGTCAATATTAAAAAAACACACAGTCAGTTTTGATTTGCATTCGGTGCGGTTGAAATAATAAGCATTACTGCTACATATTATTACTATTATATTTATATAGAGCAAAAAATAAATAAATATACAATAGTTACTGAAGTCAAATTATTTATTTATTTATTGCTTGGAAAAAAGGCATTGGTCTATTATTTGAGTGCGTGTGACAAGAAAGAAATGCACGATATAATTAATATGAATATGCATTAACCTTTTCGTTTTAGTTTCAACAGTACATGCAAATTCACAAACAAAGAACACAAGACAGATTACTTAGTTGTAAGTAGTACAGTTGGAATTGCTGTCAAAAATAATTACAAGACAAAATTTAAATTATTAGCCGACGAAATGGACGAGGGAAGGAACAAAATTTTAACAAAATTACATAAAGATAATTATTCAATTAATTGCTTGAATTCCATTTTCGAAAGTAAAATGGGCTGCACTTGTCGCCACACTTCTGATAATTAATTACCAACTTTATGACGATACTTGGTTTATGATTTCTATTATAACTGAAATGTACATAAACTCTACCCCTCATATCTTAGAACTGGAACCAATGTACATTGCCTCTATCCCCATAGCTTAGAACTGGAACCAATGTACATTGCCTCTTCTATCCCTATAGCTTAGAACTTGGGCCAATGTACATTAACTATCTATCCCCATAGCTACAACTGGAACCAATGTACATTGCCTCTCTATCCCCATAGTTTAGAACTGGAACCAATGTACATACCTCTCTATCCCCATAGCTTAGAACTGGAACCAATGTACATTGCCTCTCTATCCCCATAGTTTAGAACTGGAACCAATGTACATTGCCTCTCTATCCCTATAGCTACAACTGGACCCAATGTACATTGCCTCTCTATCCCTATAGCTACAACTGGACCCAATGTACATTGCCTCTCTATCCCTATAGCTACAACTGGACCCAATGTACATTACCTCTCTTTCCCAATAGCTTAGAACTGGAACCAATTTACATTGCCTCTCTATCCCCATAGCTACAACTGGAACCCGTCATTGTTCATTAAGTCTTGATATATACCACAAAAAATTAAAGTACATAAGCCCTATACCCTTAAGTGCCTACTAATAATATTTAGAACCTATTACAACGTAAACTTCGCAATCAAATATAGAAGCTACGCCTCGGATACCGGCCAATCAAATCGTGCTGATTCAACAATTTCGCCAGCTGCTGCTCCAGCCGGAGAGCGCAGTTCAATTCCTCGCTATTAGCCGGATTATACTCGGTAGCGTTGCCGAATAGCAGGGCAAAATCCGACATCATCTGATCGGCATTGGCGTAGCCGCCGCGTTGCTGACGCTTGCGCATGTCCAACAGGCAGATCGGCTTAGAGACAATCTGATAATAGTCGGGCGCATCCTTGGGATCGACAGGATCAACGAATGGCCAGGCGTCTTTGTGCCGATAGATTTTATCAAGCAGAGCTTTGCACAGCCTCTGCTGCTGCTCTTGCTGATCTGGCGCTAATCTGGCGCGCTTGCCGGGCGGCTGCTTGGCGCCGCCGCTGCTGTAGCGAACGCGCTTGCCGCGAACTTTCTCTTCTTCAGCCTCTTGTTCCAGTTGTTGGTCTTCGTCTTCACTATCTGCCGCAGTTTTCGAAGATCGTTTCGAAATTTTCTGCTTTGAAGAAGCAGCAGCAGCAGAAGCGGAAGCAAGCGAATGACGACGATTGCTGACCGCCGGCTGTTGCTTCTTCGAGCCGCGCCGATTGCTTTCGGAAGCAACAGAAGAGGTTGACTTCCTGCCGCGCTTAGCCGGCGGAGCAGCGGCTCCAGACTTTTTGCTAGCTTTCTGCGTCTTCAAACCGGAAGATGTGGAAGATCGCTGCTTTGACCGCGACTTCGCCGCGACGGCTTCTTCCTCAGCATCGTCGCTCCCAGACTCCTCTTCTTCATCTTCATCGTCTTGCTGGTCATCAACTTCCATGCCTTCATCGTCGCTGGAGTTGTCTGGCGCAGCTTCTTCTTCTTCGTCATCATCGTCTTCGAGCTCCTCCTCCTCTTCTGTTTCTTCGTTAGCCTCGTGCTCAGCCTCGTTCCCTTCATCTTCCTCATCGGCAGTCTCCGCCTCTTCTTCCTCATCGTTGTCGAATTCGTCCTCGCTGAGGGCAGCTTTCTTCGACTGAAACGAAGTTTAATAGTGGGGTTAATGACAGTTTTATCCGTTTCTATCGCTGCAGAAATCAATGTGCATTGCATTCTCTCTGACCTCCACTGCAGGAATCAATGTACATTCTCTCTACCCCCCACTGCTGGAATCAATGTACATTCTCTCTGACCTCCACTGCAGGAATCAATGTACATTCTCTCTACCCCCACTGCTGGAATCAATGTATATTCTCTCTACCCCCCAATGCAGGAATCAATGTACATTCTCTCTGACCTCCACTGCAGGAATCAATGTACATTCTCTCTACCCCCACTGCTGGAATCAATGTACATTCTCTCTACCCCCAATGCAGGAATCAATGTACATTCTCTCTACCCCCCAATGCAGGAATCAATGTACATTCTCTCTACCCCTAATGTAGGAATCAATGTACATTCTCTCTGCCTCTTCACTGGAAGCAATTATGTACTCAATCATTATCTTGGCAGCCTTCACTTACTCTGCTCTGAGGCGACCTCTTTCCATTGACCGCAGCAGATTTCTTAGCAGCTCCTCCAGCGGATCTAGGCCTGCCCCTTTTGCCGCTGCCACCGTTTATGCCGGCATTTTTAGAAACAGATTTACGGCCCTTTCGACAGACAGCACAACGAAATGCCGACCTAGTATTAGACCGCAGCGGCGGCTCGTGACAGCCTGCATGGTAGTTCGAGCGGCACTGCACGCACTGGATCAGCGGGGCCCCGGCGTGGGCGGAATGATCGCACACCTGACAGCAGGCCCGCTCGTCGTCGTCAGCTCCCATCCCGTCGTCGTCTTCGTCATTGTCAGCATCGTCGTCGACGTCATCTTCGTCGTAGAAGCGTCTAGATCGACGCTCTCGCCTACGAGATGTCGAGGACTTTTTGCTACCAGTGGAGCTAGCGGCGCCGGCAGGAGCGCAGGCTAGGCAGTACCAATCCCCGGTTGGCCGCTCAGTCAGGCGCGGTCGCAAACAGTCTGGATGAAATGCTCGATTACATTTTTCGCATAGCAACAAATTTGGCGGATCGCGTCTAACCCGGCAGACTTGGCATTTGGCATTGGCGGTGCTTTTGTCCCAGTTGACGCTGCTGTCTAACACGGACAGTAGGAAGTTTAGGCGGCCCCAGGTGGTGCAAGCAGACACGCTGGCCCGCCACTGCTCACAGAATTCCGGATCTTTGAATGCGCCGTAGCGGAACCGATCGAGCACGTGTTTTTCAACCTGGGGGTAAATACGGGTGGAGAATAGGCATCAGATTAAGTGATGGTCTACAAAAAGAAAACACAATGGAGGCGCCAATAGCCAATCAGAGAAGGGCAAGATAAGGCAATGGGGCTAGCAGCTAATCAGAGAAGAACAAGATAAGGCAATGGGGCTAGCAGCCAATCAGAGAAGGGCAAGATAAGGCAATGGGGCTAGCAGCTAATCAGAGAAGAACAAGATAAAGCAATGAGGCTAGCAGCCAATCAGAGAAAGGCAAGATAAAGCAATGAGGCTAGCAGCTAATCAGAGAAGAACAAGATAAAGCAATGAGGCTAGCAGCCAATCAGAGAAGGGCAAGATAAGGCAGTGAGGCTAGCAGCCAATCAGAGAAGAACAAGATAAGGCAATGGGGCTAGCAGCCAATCAGAGAAGGGCAAGATAAAGCAATGAGGCTAGCAGCCAATCAGAGAAGCGCAAACAGTAGCTCACCAAAAGCATGCAGTTAGCCATCTGACTGATGCTAGCGGAATCGCACTGATCCAGCATTTTCTTTAGCTTAGCCGGATTCGGCACTCCGCCAAGTCCGCCCTGACTTAGTCCGGCCTCGGTTCTGGCCAACTCTTCAGCAAAGACAGAACGCAGATTAGCGATAGCCGATAAAGAATCGCCACTAGCGGTTGCTAGGGAAGCTTCCGTGGTCACCGCCGCTGAACGATGCTTAATCTCACGGCGTAGACGAGCAGAGACGCGATCGACCTCTCGATGGAGAGCAGATTCACGAACTCCGGTTGGCAACAGGGAGGTCAGCAGCTCGTCCAGTTCAGTCTCAGAGTTCAACTGACGCCAAACATTCGGAGCGGAGTCGTCCTCAGTTGGCCAGGTGAGCTCTTCGCAATCGTCTTCTTGAGCGCTGTCCGGCTTTGACGATGTCGATGGTTTGGCGTCGGTGTTCAATTTGGATGGCGATTGCTGTTGCTGCTTTCGCTGCTTGTCGGGCGACTTGCTGTAAAATGTTACCAGGGTAAAAAACATTGGTACTGATGGAGTACTACTCAGGTTGATCTTCTAGGGGCGATTCTACAGGGGGTCTAGGGGCGATTCTAGAGGGGGTCTAGGGGCGATTCTAGAGGGGGGTCTAGGGGCGATTCTAGAGGGTCTAGGGGCGATTCTAGAGGGGGGTCTAGGGGATATTCTACAGGGGTCTAGGGGCGATTCTAGAGGGGGGTCTAGGGGCGATTCTAGGGGGTCTAGGGGCGATTCTAGAGGGGGGTCTAGGGGCGATTCTAGAGGGGGGTCTAGGGGCGATTCTAGGGGGTCTAGGGGCAATTTTAGGGGGTCTAGGGGCGATTCTAGAGGGGCTCTAGGGGCGATTCTAGGGGGTCTAGGGGCGATTCTAGGGGGCTCTAGGGGCGATACTAGAGGGGCTCTAGGGGCGATACTAGAGGGGCTCTAGGGGCGATTCTAGAGAGGGGTCTAGGGGCGATTCTAGAGGAGAGTCTAGGGGCGATTCTAGCGGGGGGGTCTAGGGGCGATACTAGAGGGGGGTCTAGGGGCGATTCTAGGGGGTCCAGAGGCGATTCTAGGGGATCTAGAGGCGTTTCTAGGGGGGTCTAGGGGCGATTTTAGAGGATGGTCTAGGGTTGATTCTACAGGGGGTCTAGGGGCGATTCTACGGGGTCTAGGGGCGATTTTAGGGGGTCTAGGGGCGATTCTAGAGGGGGTTCTAGAGGCGATTCTAGGGGGTCTAAATGCGATTCTATAATTCTAGGGTTCTAGGAATTATACTATAACTAGGATACACAAGACGGGATCTTAGCAGACCAACACTCACCCGGACGAAGCTGGGACAGCCTCATCCCCTGATGACCCGCCGGCGGCCCATCCGGTTTCAATCAGCAGCCGGCCAGGTGCGCACCGCAAATGCCAGTAGCGGGCATGGCCGCGATCTCGGCCAAGCGGCCGGACACGGGTAGCCGCCCGACTGTCCGACATGGCCCGCTCGTATTCGCGATCGGCCGCGGCGATGGCCGAATCTATGCGGGCCCAT